>CACSLK010024742.1:15119825-15130714 GCA_902706635.1 Striga hermonthica
TTGTAATTCATCCCTCTTCAACACGTGTCGCAAGCTCCTTGTGGGTTAAATCCGGTCCATTCTGAGCTAAAACCCGGCCATCGTCAGCATCGATCTCAATTTTCTTCATTTCTGATTTCTCTGCAAACCCTAATTCGGTCTCCTTTTCTTCAATTCCATTCAAAACCTTCGAATCCATGACAAGTCCAAATAAAACAAGCCCAACACACAACATAAATAAATACAACCGTAAATAATAGTAATAAATATAATAACGATCACTAAAGATTGGAGTCGATCATGTATGTCGAGAAATGCCAACGCACTCTCGTCGGCGTCATGATCCTTTTCTCCTCATCTTCTTTTGGATCTCAGATGTGTTTGAAACACTTTCAAATTATGGTCTTCTATGCAAGAGGTAACTAGACTTTTTTGTGCTAGTGCAGGTTTATCGAACTATTATGGAAACTTTCCCTGCATGCTCTGATGGAACAGGGAAGTGCATAGGCGAACATTTGCGGCTGATGTAGCATCAAATCCACTGCCTGCTCCATTAACTGATGTCGCTTTTTCACATGCAGCTACACTACCTGTAACCAAGGTTATTCATTCGATCTTTTCATCTAATATTATACTTGTGCTACCCTCAGTGATCATGATCGTAGTTAACTGTGTCGTTTATGTGAAAATCATACTTCCTCAGATAGGTTTACTCCTAATATCTGTTTTTTTTTTTTAATCTTTCCTTGAAAGTTGTGCTTTGTTCAGAAATCTTGATTTTTATAATTGATGTGATATCGCATGCACCCAAAAGTAAATATCCTTGACTTACCTCTACTAGAATATAGCAACAGTGAGTAAGGGTTAATCCTAGAGCTGATAAATTTTTTGTGTACTTCTCGAGATAATTATATGACAAAAAAATTAATGTTATAGATTCTATGTGCTATCCTAATCTCTCAATTGTGGTTTAAATAAGCAGGCTAGAATAGCTCTTGAAAGAAGAAGATTTCTGAAAAATGCAGAGACTGCAGTTCAAAGACAGGCAATGTGGTCTGATTTGGCTCATGAAATGACGGCAGAATTTCGTGGTCTATGTGCCGAAGAGGTAAAATATATCTTACTATGGTCCCTTTTGAGCATAATGCTGATATATGCTGTGTATGGAAGGAAGCCCCAGTGATCCATTTCTTTCGGGTGTTCTTGTTAGGCGTATCTCCAGCAAGACCTTGAAAAACTACACGATTTGAGAAACAAAGTGAAACTGGAGGGCGAGATCTGGGATGGGCATGTATCTAGCTCCAGCCAGAATTCACACATAGTTCAAAGAGCAACTCGATTGTGGGACTCATTGTTATCTCGCAAGAGTAAGTATATGTAATGAGTTGTTCCCTTAATCTGCCTCACTATGCAGCTATGGAATCTCTTCAACAGAATCAGTGTTTCTTTCTTCTGCTTTATTATTTGATAATATAGACCATTGTAGCTTCTGAGTTCACGTCTTTTGATGAGAGATGATGAGATGTTAAAAAAATTAAGAATTCACTGTTTACCATTGGTGGTCTACTAACCTCTAAATTTCTTTCTCTCTCCCGCACTCTCAACACAAAATTTTCTGCTGTGCACAATTCAGGATACTCTTGCCTGTAATGTGCATTGTGCAGTATTATCTTTCAGCATTTCATGAACATTCTTTTAGTATGATTGTGAGATTAGCAACAGTCATTATGTTACCCTACTCTATGCTTTAGTAAAGCCTTGTATCCGTGATTCGTGCAGGTCAGCATGAGGTCCTTGCTTCAGGCCCAATTGAGGATGTTATAGCTCATCGTGAGCATAGGTAATATATACTGATCATGAGTGATGGTGTAATGCAGCTTAGCTATAGCTTCAGAATTCGGTTATATCTTATATTTATTCTCAACATTCTTTTCCAGGTATCGAATCTCTGGGTCATCTTTGCTAGCAGCAATGGATCAGAGTTCTTTAGTTTCTAGTGATATGTCTATGCATTTGGATAATGAGGAAAAGGAGAGTTCACAAGATGATCTTAACAAAGAGAACAAAAGCAAGTCAGATTTTTTGCCTATTAATGGGGATGAAGAAAAATTTTCTCGACTTGATGAGAGAAGTACGAGAGGGCAACCTACTGTTGATATTGCTGAAATCTTGAGACGCTGGACCCATGCGTTGCAGCGCGTTTATAAGCAATCACTTCAACTGGTATGTTTTTTCTTCCAATCCTGCTTTTACCTTGTCAATGAATCATTTCATTTGGGATGTCCCTGGGGTGAGTTATGAGCTATTCTTCCATGCATTCATAAATTTGTGTTCCAGTCAAATTCTTTACCTTCACATTGATTGTGTTGCAGGCGAAAGTCAATGATGGAGAAGGTCCAGAGCTTCTACGGAGTGTGCACGATGGTAGTACTAGCAGTCGTGCTGAATCATTGGCGGCAACACTGGCTGAACATAGGCAGCACCTAGACAGCATACAAGTAAATCTTGTATTAATGAATCACTAGTACAATAACCGTATACTACTCGGGTACTTAAATATATTAATATTTGTACAATTGGTATTGTATACTTCACGGGTACTTAAATATATTAATATTGTACAATAAAAATTAAAATAATTTATACTCTATTGTGAAATTATGTATAATGAATCTGCAACAATAATAAATAATTAACAAAGTGATAATTATTTCAAAGGTGCCCGTCTTTTTACACTAAGTTTGTCAAAAAATATATCTTTTATTTATATTTTTAAAATTATATATGTATAAAACTGATATTATTTACAACTCCATATATTTGATTTGTTTTTTAAACAAACAAGTTTTATTGTATTGTGATTATATTTTATATTTATAGAGTCAGTGTCTCACATCTATTAATTTTTAAGTATTTTAAATTCATAATTAATAATTTATAATTTACATAGAAATGTATTATTTTTTAACTTTGTGAAATACAAAATTATTTTATTATATTTAATTATGATATTTTTTTATATTTACTTTTTTAAATAACATTATAACATTCAATTTTTTTGTATTATCTATATAAATTGAGAAATAATATTTTTTAAAATTTATTTTATGAAATACTTAGTTTTCATTTTTTATTCAAAATTTATGGAACAAAACAATGAAATGATTATTTTATGGTGTATTAATGTATTATTTTTATAAAATTATTTATTTTATATTTGATGTATTTTAAATTGAGTTGATAATAAATTAATTTTATTTCTAAATATATATGAAATTATTTTTTATTTTACATATGCAATATGGATGTCAAATCGAAAATCGTCAAAATATGATTATTCTGGTAGATCATATATAAAAAATAAGGTAAGAGTAGTATATGGTAACTTAAGAAAAAAGGAAAGCTAAAATAGTTTATGGTAATTCCAAAGCCTAATAGTCAAAACCAAACCTGAATATGTGTCAATACGAAGCACCAATTTATGCCAAATAAGTTTACGAAACACACGAGTCTGCCACTTAGACTCGGCGCATCCGGGAATTATATATAGGGGCGATTGTTTGTTGTTAAATTTACAAAATATGCTTGTCACCTTTATCTTCAAGTATTGTTTTACCATCAAACACTCTAGGCCATAGGAATTATATTGTATCTTTTTCTATGAGATTTAGGGTATTTGCAGGTGCTAATTAATCAGCTAAAGGATGTTAGTCCAAACATACAAAATTCAATAACAGAACTTATGGAGGAAGTCGATAGCATATCATCCAATCTACCTCCTGTCATGAAGGTTAGATCAAGCTCATTGGCGCAGGCGCAGAGCAATGGGAGGACGTTGGTATTTACTTTGAATTTTATGATTTTTATCTTTTTTCTTTATTGTCTGAAACTAGTCTGTAGACAGTAGATTATTAAATTATGATATGACCGCGATTTTGGAAATGTGCTTTGATAAACTATATTAATACCCAGGCAAGTAGTACTGATGAGGAATTGGCCTCCTGGTTGTCATCTGTTTAGCTTGAAAAGGTGACAGCTAGCCCCCCTACTTTGAAACTGCCGCCGTTATTCAGTTCGACACAAAGTTCTTCTGGAAAAGGTGGGAATACACAAAAGCGTCATATTGTTGCTGAAACAAATTCCACAGATACCGTGACCGAAGAAAAGTTTGTAGATTAGTCTTCATCTAAGCTTCTTGTTGATAACTCAACACACGGTTAGTGATTTGTTGCCTTCATTTCTGATGTTTTTGCTTCTATCAGTTCACTTATTGTTTCCATTCTTATTATATCTACAGATGAGGATTTTCTTTTTCTGCAAAACCTGAAGAGATCTGTTAGGGAATCTGCTCTTTCTTCTCAATCATGCAACATGGAATCGTCAGTAGACAGTAATCCTAATGAGTGCTCCGAGCACTTCTTTGTATCACTGTCTGGGACTGGGGTTTCCTGCCATGGCCAACATAAGAAACATAATTCTTTAAAGAGTAGACAGTTATTCACATCTCAAGTAGATTCTTCCTTGCTTCAGACCCATGCTAAAGACAATGATCTTGGGAGCAAGCAAGCATTAACAAACACGTTGAGTGACTTGGAGTCCCTTAATGATTTTGACAGTGTGAATGTTTTCCTTCCTGCTACTGGTTCAAATTTGTTAGCTTCTGTTGAAGTGTGGAGCTTGAATGATACAGATGCAGCTTACGTGAGCTGTTATGGCCATGCAGCAAGTCTTTTTTTCCTCCTTCTTTTGTTTTAGTTGAAATCGTGTTTCCTTTTTTTTGTTCTTTTCTTTTCTGCATTATTTTGGTGGGAAACGGTGTCGTTTGCTTGGGGTTATTAGTTGGTGACCAAAACTATGTCGTTTTGGTGCACTTTAAGGGTTTGGATATTGGATCGGGTATATATAGCCTACCCATGTACCTTTTGAGCTAAGAGTTTTTACCTGAAATGAAAATGGAGTTTTGGATATTTTTCCTGCACTTTTACATGGTATCGAGAGCCTATTAAGCTCGTTTTTTTTCGATTCTCTCATCAATGGCGAACAATCGTTACAATGAAGCTTGGCCGCTGTTAAATGTTAGAGATAATGCTACCACCGAAAATCGCGACGATGACCCTATGTTCTTGCACGGCTCAGATCACCCAGGTTTGCAGCTCGTTTCACATCCCCTAAATGGATCTAACTTTCTGGCATGGAAGAGATCGATAATGATTGCACTAGGAGCGAAGACGAAGTTGGGATTCATAGATGGATCGATTCAGCCATTGAAGGTTGGAGATGCTGACTATGAGAAATGGAGGAAGGTCGACTGGACGGTAATCTCCTGGATCTTAAACTCATTATCCAAGGATATAGTGGATGCTTTTATCTATGCTGAATCTTCAAAAAAACTATGGGATGAGATATGTCAGCGTTTTGGAGAAAGTAACGGTCCTTTGATTTACAAGTTGCAAAGAGATATTGCTAATCTGAAACAAGGAGGTGACTCAGTTATGATGTATTTCAATAAGCTTAAGAAAAGGTGGGATGAGTATTGTTGTTTGGTGCCACAATTGATCTGTAAATGTGAGGTTGGAAAAAGGATTGAGGAGCAGGATATGCAGAACAAGCTCATGCAGTTCTTAATGGGATTGAATGACAGCTTTGATCATATTAAGAACCAGATGTTGATGATGGATCCTCTCCCTAATGTCAACAAAGCCTATTCAATGATTTTGTCAGCTGAGAGGCAGAGATCAGTGCAAATTGGAATGGAGGATAACACTCACAGTCTGGCTATGGCTTTTAAATCCAACTTTCAAGGGAGAGGAAATAATGTAAGGCCACAATACATGCAACAAGGAGTAGGGAGAGGGAGAGGTGGCTACAGAATGTCAAAGGAAGAAAGGTCAAAATTGCTATGTGAAAATTGTGGATGGAATGGACATGAAAAATCAACATGCTTCAAATTGCATGGATATCCAGAGTGGTTTAAGGAGATGAGGGATAAGAAAGGTAAATCTGTAGCCAATGCAGTTGACATAGCTGACAATCAATCTAGTTCACAATCATCCAGAACAAGTAGTGGACCAGATATTGCAGCCATTGCACAAGAGGTAGCCAAACTGTTGGGAAAGCAAGGCAAGGAGGAGGAACACTATGTCAACTTTGCAGGTGAAGAAAATGATGATCTATCACATTATGCATTATCACTGTATGAGAGACAGAATGAAAGGGCTTGGGTTATTGACACTGGTGCCAGCAAACACATGTGCACAAACAAGAAAGCAATGAGGAACCTAACTAGCCTTGCAACTCCTATCACATCATACTTACCAGATGGTTCTGAGAAGTTGGTGTCACTTGTTGGAGAGGTAAAGCTATCAGAAAAATTGACCTTACATGAGGTGCTCTATGTACCTTCCTTTCAATACAACTTGTTATCAGTGACTCAACTTTGTGAAGCTTCAAAATTGAAGTGCATCTTTACATCAGAGAGCTGTGTGTTTAAGAAAGAAAGGACAGATGTAGTGATGGGTTATGGAACATTACAAGGGAAGTTGTATGTGCTAAGTGAGCACAATCTGGGGGATGAGAAAGGTTTAGCATGCAAAATCTCTTTGGAAGATTGGCACAAAATTATGGGTCATGCATCACATGGGGTTTTACAGCACCTACCTTTCCTCAAGAAGCACTGTGATGAAGGGAGGATACAGAACCTGAAACAATGTGATATATGTTTCAAGGCCAAGCAACATAGACTTCCATTCCCAACCAGCAAGATCCACACTGTGGACTGTCTTGAACTGGTGCATATGGACCTGTGGGGACCATGCAGAGAGGAAAGTATCACAAACACTCCATATTTTTTAACAGTGGTAGATGACTATAGTAGAGCTGTGTGGATCTTCTTGCTCAAAACTAAAGGAGAGGCTATCAAACACATCAGAAACTTTCTGAGGATGGTGAAAACACAATTCAAGAAGACAGTTAAGGTGGTTAGAAGTGACAATGGACAAGAGTTTGTGGGAACTGAATGCCAAGGGATTTTCTCAGAAGAAGGGATCCTACATCAAAGGACATGTGCCTACACACCTCAGCAAAATGGGGTGGTGGAGAGGAAGCACAAGCAGATTTTGGAAGTTGCAAGAAGTTGCCTGTTTCAGTCAAGGCTACCATTGAGATTCTGGACATATGGAGTGCTCACTGCAGCATATATTATCAACAGACTGCCAAGTTCTTCTTTGAACTGGGAGACACCATATGAAAGGGTGTACAACAAAGGTGCAGATTACCACAGACTTAAGCCTTTTGGTTGTTTAGTATATGATGTCAATACTTTACCAAAGAGAAGCAAGTTGGATCCCAGGTCCCACAAATGTGTTTTCATTGGGTATGTGGCAGGATGCAAGGGATATTTCTTATATGATCTGGAAAATAACAAGGTCATTGTATCCAGAGATGTAGTTTTCTTCACTGATACTTATCCCTACAAGAAAGAAGAAGTGGAGGGAACAAGGATGGACACCACACTGCCTGTGGTACATGAAGACTTCTCATACACTAAAGAGTCTGTTCAGAATGAAGAAAGTGAAGAAGTCACAGAAGAGAGAGTGATGGTGGAAGATATTGGGAAAAGGAAAAGAAGCAAACCTGCCTGGATGAAGGACTACATTTGTGATATGGGAGAAGCAAGTCCAATGAGTTCCCCCAGGATGAGGAATTTTTTGTAAATCTAGCAGCAGATCAGGAGCCCTTCAGCTATCATCAAGCAAAGACAGATAAGAAATGGGTGGAGGCAATGAATGATGAGTTGAGAGCTTTGGAACTGAATGGAACATGGAAGTTATGCTACTTACCTACTGGCAAAAAGGCCATTGGGTCAAAATGGGTATTTAAGGTTAAAAGGAAAGCAAATGGAGAAGTAGATAGGTACAAGGCAAGATTGGTTGCCAAAGGGTACAGTCAAACTGAAGGTGTTGATTACTTTGAGGTTTTCTCACCTGTTGCAAAGTTGGTGACAGTTAGGGCATTCATAGCTATGGTGGCAATGAAAGGATGGAAATTATGGCAGCTAGATGTGAATAATGCGTTTTTGCATGGCTATTTGTCAGAGGAGGTGTATATGAAACCACCACAAGTATACACAAAGGCAAAAGAAGGACAAGTTTGTTAGTTGGTGAAGAGTTTGTATGGGTTAAAGCAAGCATCAAGGGAGTGGAACACTGAACTTACTAAGAAAGTGCTGGAATTTGGTTTGGTTCAATCCTCATCAGACAACTGTCTGTTCACTCAGAAGGGAGCAGAGGGATATTTGGCAATGCTGGTATATGTGGATGATGTGTTATTCACAGCTTCCAATATTCAGCTACTGGAAAAATTGAAGGGATTTCTTGACAAGGAATTTACCATTAAGGATTTAGGAGAGGCCAAATACTTCTTGGGAGTGGAGTTTTAAGAGATGCAGAAGGCATAGGGTTGTGCCAACAGAAATATGTGATGGACTTGGTTAAGGATATGGGAATTGAAAACAGCAAAGCACCACCTACACCTCTGCCTATGGGACTCAAATTGATGAACTTTGATGGGAATCCACTGGAGG
Source organism: Striga hermonthica (assembly GCA_902706635.1). Lineage (NCBI taxonomy): Eukaryota > Viridiplantae > Streptophyta > Magnoliopsida > Lamiales > Orobanchaceae > Striga > Striga hermonthica. Next base: position 15,128,386 of record CACSLK010024742.1, read on the forward strand.
AAGGAGATCAATACAGAAGGTTGATTGGGAAGCTGCTATATCTCAACTTAACCAGACCAGACATTAGCTATGCTGTACAACAGCTTAGCCAATTTGTGAACAACCCTTATACTAAGCATTTGGAAGCTGCAGTTCATGTGTTGAAGTACTTGAAAGGAACAGCTACTCTGGGACTCTATTATAGGAGGGCAACAGATCACATACTTGACAGCTATTGTGATGCTGATTGGGCAGCTTGTAAGGATACAAGAAGATCTATCACCGGGTATTGCATTTTTCTGGGAGATAACTTGATTTCTTGGAAAAGTAAGAAGCAGACAACTGTGTCTCGGTCTTCAGCAGAAGCTGAGTACAGGTCTATGGGAGCCACAGTTTGTGAGTTGCAGTGGTTACACTCCTTGAGCTTAGATCTGGATTTAGCTCTTCCACTTCCTATAACACTATGGTGTGATAACAAAGTAGCCATGCACATTACGGCTAATCCCGTGTTCCATGAGAGGACTAAGCATCTCGAGATTGACTGTCATGTAGTGAGAAATAAGTATAAAGAGGGCTTTATTCAACTTACTTATGTGCCTTCTTCTTCACAACCGGCAGATATATTCACCAAGATACTACCGGCAGCACATTTCAAGCTTCTTGTTTCCAAGTTGGGCATGGTCTTTCACCCAGCTCCAACTTGAAGGGGGGGTGTTGAAGTGTGGAGCTTGAATGATACAGATGCAGCTTACGTGAGCTGTTATGGCCATGCAGCAAGTCTTTTTTTCCTCCTTCTTCTTTTGTTTTAGTTGAAATCGTGTTTCCTTTTTTTTGTTCTTTTCTTTTCTGCATTATTTTGGTGGGAAACGGTGTCGTTTGCTTGGGGTTATTAGTTGGTGACCAAAACTATGTCGTTTTGGTGCACTTTAAGGGTTTGGATATTGGATCGGGTATATATAGCCTACCCATGTACCTTTTGAGCTTAAGAGTTTTTACCTGAAATGAAAATGGAGTTTTGGATATTTTTCCTGCACTTTTACAGCTTCTGAAGCATGTAGGTCGTTTTATGCTGTGGATGAAGTTCAGGATCAAGTGTTCTCACCTCCTTTATTAATGGATGCAGCCCTCTTAGGAGATTCTTACGAGGATTTGCTTGGTATGATGAAATTGCTTGTGCCAATTTGGTTCTGTGATGTGAATGCTAGTCACTATTGATTTATCTTGCCGACATTTCCAGTTTTCTGTGGAGCACTTGAAGCAATATTGCTTATTAGTTTCTTCCGAAGTATGCTATCCTGCTTTGTGGCATTACTTAGTTGTCATATTAGAATATTCGAGATCACAAAATGCTTTATTTTCTTTTATCCATCAGATTCAATATTGGTTAACCCTGCTGTAAATGAACCTTGTGTAGCAAATTTCTTTTACCCTCATGTTTGATCTTTCTAATTTTCTCTCTCTTTATATATGACTTGACCATTCTACTATATTTTGATCAAAACTTTTGTGTCATTTTATTACAGCGCCCTTATCAGACACTGAAACAGCTTTGATGAAGTATTGACAATCAAACATTACGGGCTTGCCGCAATAGTTTCAAGAGAGTAATTTCTAGTGGAATTCCTTCTGGTTATTATTGTTCAACTTGGAGAGTACGCATTTGTTACACAATCTATTTTGTCAACTCTTGTGTTGCATATATGTACTTTTTTCTACTGAAGGATTGCTGATTTGGTTTGGTCCGTGCTGGGATGTGACCATACTTACGTTGACATGGCTTTGGTGTGACCATATTTACGTTGACATTGGCTTTGGTGCTGGAATATGCTATGCAGAAATTGTGTTATATCCAGTGTGAAAGATACAAGGTTACTAATTGATCGACTGTGGGAAAGGTCGACTTTCCAGGAGCCATGTTTTTATTAAGTGTATAGATTCATGCTGACCCAATTCATTAGGTAGACTACTGTATAATAATAACACTGGATGGGTTATTGAATGGTCAATGATTGGTGTTCATTACTGTATAATAATGACACTGGTTTTGGTGTATTTGCCATTGATAATGCTTGCAGTTGTGGTACTGTATTTATCGCATGATGCAAAATTAAATTGGTTTGAAACCAATTTAGAAGCAACGTTGAGAAGATTGCTGGAGTAGCTTTATGCTCTTATGTTATGCTTTGGAAATAAGACAGTTGTTTATAAACATTGAGACATTGGATGGAAGTTACTTCTTTCTTCTTTTTCAGTTTGACGGATCTTGTTACTATAATGATTGGTGGTTTACTTATGTATTCCTGTGGAATAGTTTATTATATTATTCATTTTTTTTTTTTTTTTTTTTTTT
>CACSLK010024742.1:15149990-15161122 GCA_902706635.1 Striga hermonthica
TTATAAAGCAAGCAAACTAGTTATATCTTTGAAGGTTCTATTCCAAGTGCACTAATTTTAAGAACAAAATGCAGCATACATAAGATTAAGCATTATACATCACAAAAATGGAAGGTGGGTGAGACAGGCTGGAGTTCGGTCTTCGTTATTTAGGTGTAAAATCAAAATTCGAAGTAGATACCGTTGCTTTGAAGCTTTCAACACTGATAAACATCAATGAGCTGCAACATGCTCAATTCTCTACATGTGTGATATCTGTTACCATTCGAAAAAAATATCAAATATGTATATATACACCATTATCAGGAGAAGAAGGTAGTCTCATCCTTTTTAATATGTTTCAACATTACAATATCATGGTCCCGAGTAAGTGTTTCTTCTCTTGCTCTTAAACCCTTTGCCCCTTTTCCTCTGCCCTTTGCGTCTCAAAATCATCATCACCATAACCGCCACAAAACCAATAATCGAAAACGCCCAGAGCCCGATTATCCAAAATCTCATAGACGTGAACGACTGATTAGTCTCTTCGGGTTGGGATAATTCTTCTGAATTGTTGCTCTTCACATCCGACAAATGCATTATTGGATCAATCTCCTCGACGTTCCCCATTTTCCTAGTTGCTGTTATTACTTCACTTTCCACTTCACTTCCCACCTCACGAGCTGGCGATTTGGGAGGATGATTAACAGTCTTTCGAGCTGGGCTGGACAGTGAAGGAGGATTAGGGGCTCTTCGAACTGGAGCAGGTAAGGAGTTGGGGTCAGGGCATTTTTTTCTCTCATAATAATGGTCGAGGGCCTCGTTCAGAGATCTCGCACATTCTATACTGAGCAAGTCACGGCTTAGTGAATCCTCATCTGATCTGTTGAGAGTTGATTGGTCGGGAGGGTCTGGGAACTTGGCCCAGCATTTGTTGGCTATGTCCATGTGTCTCCACTTGGCCTTATCGAAACTCCAGTTTCCAACCCTAAATTCCAATCCGTAGTGGAATACTCTATACTGGATGCCTGGAACAGGCACGTATCCTGGATATATCAATATCTCTTTGCTTATGACATGCCGCAAATTCATCTACATTGAGAAATATAAAATAAGTTGTTAAACCATTACATGCACAACATCAACAATGAATTATACTGATTACGCACATCACAATTAGCTCGTCTGCAGGATCAAGTAAAACGAAAAAGATAAATGGTATGTGTTTGTGAAATAAAGATGGTTATTGCTTTTAGTTAAACCCTTTAAACAACAGTTAATTAGGCATGAATTACCTCTGCTGCAGCAAAGGAGTAGCCATACATCTCACTAATCCAACCAGCCTCGTAAATATCTCCAGTAAAGACTTTTGCCCAGTGGCCCACATCAGCCCTGACTTCCTCGGTTTTATGCAGCCAAAGCATTGCAAATCTCTTGAGATCCCTTATATGCATTATGATTACACCACCAACCTTGTTGCAAGCACCTGGATTGCGAGTGTGGATCTTTGCAAGCTCATTGTCACATCCAATGAGATAGCTGCCATTGTGCAAAACAAACAAACAAACAAAGAAAATAAAACATTTGTCCCATTGCACTCCGTACGCGAAATTCAGTTAAGCATTTATACACTTCCAGTGAGGAATAAAGAATCTCACTCATAAGGAGTGGAAACAGGTCTGCCCTTAGCCGCATTGAACTCCCAAGGCGTAACTGGTCCTCTCATTATCATGTCAGCATCCAGAATCACTATGTATTCTGCATCGGTTTTCACATGGTTGACCCAATGCAGCACGGCAGCTGGTTTATTAATAGCTGGATACCTGAAATGACCCCCCAAAAAATATTAGCTTATCATGTGCTGTTAGCAATAACTCATATGCACTGATGTGAGAAAAGAGAAACATATAAGGTGTAGGAAAAACATATTGTGATGGTGTGAATTAATCAATTTTCCTTTAAATTTCAACTTTTTTTTTTCGTCTCATTTGTGATGGTCTAGAAAAAAACATAAAACTGGATTGTAAGAGGTTAAGGAGGGCATGTTACCAATCTCCAGTCAAAGGATGCCGACTCATAGACGGGACATAATGAGTGGGTGCTAGATCATGTCCTTTGTATTCCTTCAAATCCTCATCTGTACAACTCAACAGCCTCGTGATCTCCCCTGGCTGGCCACTCTGGTGAAAACTGTGAACGAGCCCCAGGGTCTGCCAATCAAAATAAGGGGTGCATTCAGTAGAGAAAATGGTATGTATTTTTGGATGCCACTTTTCTGGCTCCCCAACATCTTGCTTTTTTCCCTCAGTAACTTCCATCATTTGACGGCTTTTCGGAGACAGCTGTTTCGGTTGAGTTAGTTCTGCAAAAGTTTTGCTCTTCAAGAAACTCAGGTATTTGGACCACTTGGGCTTGGGGCAACCATGCGCAGCATGATGCAGTAATAGACCTTCGTTTAGGGTGTCCATGCATTCTATATTCAGAAACAGTGCCCTCCTCTTGTTTGGATCAGCTTCCATTTCTTTCACCTGAAATAATAATAATAATAATAAAATAATAATAATAATAATAATAATAATAATAATAATAATAATAATAGTAATAATAATAATAATAATAATAATAATATATTTATGCATATCAAACCAAGGCATGTTGAAAATTGGTTCTATCCAAGTAGGAAGAAATTATACAAGCATGACAGCATTTTGGAGCAAAAGGATTAATTCCAAACAGCAACATATCGATTTACCTCTTTAGGGTAAGGAGGTTCGGGAAAGAGGCGTCCACAGTCATACACAATGTTGTCTTCATGATGATCTAATTTACTGAAGGACCAATTTCCAACACTAAAAGGCAATCCGTAGTGCAAAAGAATGGGTTCAATACCCTCTCGAGGAGTATAGCCAGGATAAATCATCAAGTTATCAGTTATCTTGTGGCGAAGTCCCACCTGGCGAAAGCAAGCAGCTAGGCAAACACATTAGGCAAATCATAAATGTAAATCTGGAATAAACAGTATCTTTTTATATGCATATAAGGATAGTGAGCTAACAAATTCCGAATCGTAAAAAGGAGGTTCACTAAACCACGATTCTTTTATATATGCTTTTCAAAGGTCATATAGACACTTTATTTAAGACTTTTACTTTAAACTCTTGAATATTTTATTAGCCTACCATTCATGCCGACTTATCATATATAAAAAAATATTGAGGGATATGAGATGCTTCTATTAAGTAAATGATACCTCTGCAGCACCAAATGAGTAGCCATACATTTCACTAATCCACCCTGTCCCGTAAATATCACCAGTGTAATTTGTAGCCCAGTGATCTTTATCTCCCCTTACTTCTTCAGTTTTTGACAGCCACAAGGGTGCCAAAGCTCGAAGATCGTCAATATGCATTGCTAAAAGCCCACCAACCTTGTCACAGAATTCAGGATGCTGAGTGTGCAGCTTAGCAAGAACATTGTCACATCCAACCAAGTACCTGCCCAAGAAGTAAGATATTTTTGGAATATTCTCAGGGTAAAGGTCACATAACTAACATGGAACAAATCATTTCTTAGCAATATTCTTTTCTCAGAGGAGTTATTTTTTTTTTCAGAAGAAAATAATGAAAAGTAAACTTGCCTTCTAATATCTATGCATCATCTACTTACGAAACAAATAAACACAAAAGTTCTTAAGCAATCCAGATTCCCGTAGGATAAAAAGGATATTAGAAGTACATGCAGATAAGAAATAATTACCCATAATATGCAGCTACAGGCTTGCCTTTCTCTGCTCCAAGTTCCCATGGTATGATTGGACCTCGAATGATCATATCAGCATCCAGAATCACTACCCAATCAACATTATCTGCATCTTTGCTATGTTTAAGCCAGTGGACTACACCAGCCGGTTTATTGATGGCTGGATACCTGCCATAAACCAGGAAAATCGTACACTAAAACTTACAATGAGAAAAAGATGCATGCTTAAAAATGACAATGATACCATACCCTCTAACTGAAATATTATCTACAGTGATGAAATTTCAATTCTTGAATCCACATACATACAAGATCTAAAAGGCAAAGAAAATTCATAAAGCTCTCAACTTAATTCCCAAAGTCAAGAACTGTATCTCATAACAATCGAGACAAACAATCCTACTATCATTCTTTAGTTTTCATTACTTTTACATATGTCAAAATAATATAGCAACATTTCATTTCTGACAGTCCCTTCATTTGGGTATGTATAGAAATGGTCGATTCCATCTATCCGAATCGAAAAGAAGATTGGTTTCACTTATGGAACTTCATTCTCTACAATCCATATGAAGCATTTCTATCGAAAAATTCCGGTCGCCAACAAGAATACCCAATTAACCATCAATTAGGATAGAATCATAAGCTAATGCAGGACTCGATCATTTCAGAGGAATCGTGACAATAATGACATTCATATACATTTGCATACCCACCAATCACCAGTCTTGGGGTGCCTGCTCATGGATGGCACTTCAAGGGTTGGCGCCAAGTCCATGCCTTTATAGCCCTCCTTCTCTTCCTCGGTACAGCTGAGCAGCCGGGTAATCGGGCCGGGCTGTTTGGCCTTGCGGTAGCTGTGCATGAGGCCAACCGTTTGCCAATCGAAGTAATTATTACACTCTACCGAAAACAGCGTGTGGATCCTATACGGCGCCGTCCCGGCCACTGCCCCGCGGCCCGATTCCTGCCCGGTGGCGACGCTCGTCCACAGGCCCGCCGCCGCAACAGCCACGGCGAATACGAACAGAAAATCTCTTACAGCCATTGTCACATAGCCGAGAGCTAAAACGAGCTTTCACTTAAACGATCTGAAATGCGGGTTTTCGTCAAAGGTCAGCTTTTCTTCCGGTGATCGTTAATTTGTTTCGAATTGGCAGAGATACGACAAGATAGTAAATGGAATAATTAAATTGGGTTGATGAAATATTTGACTTTATAATTTGGTTGACTTCCTATTGAAATAAAAGAAATATTATAAACATTATATTAATATTTATATAAAATAAAAATCAAATTCCATCGACTTATTGTAAATTGTGCACTTCACGAGTTTATATATAAATAAAGTGGTATTCATTTTAAATTTATTTTGTGATAATTATCACAATAAAATTCTGATTTTTCGTATTAATTACGAATTACTAGAACTTATTATTCTTTTGGTAATCAACATATACTAGTAATCAACACGTGCATTTGTACGGAGGAAAATACTTAATTTACACGGAGGAGAGTACTTAGAAGAGTTAACAATTTAAAAAAAAAAAATACAAAATCATGATTTATTAAAAAAAAATGAATTATGAAAATAATTCTAAATATTATTAAACACTTCTTTGTATACAACATTCAAAGTTTTCCTATCGTCGAAATCACCATCACCACATATCATTATCTTCAAACTCTTCCGATTTGTAACTCTAGAAAGAGTCACATACAACTGTCCATGATTAAAACAGGGTTCTTCAAGATTAAACCGAAGTGTGAGAGAGACTGGCCTTGACTCTTGTTGATCGTCATAGCATATGAGACCATGATAGGAAACTGTCGGCGCTGAAACTTGAACGATACCCTCAAATCCGAAGGAATGATCGTGAGCCTTGGAATAAGAACCTTATCACCAGCTCTAGCATCTGTTAAAATGTTGCACTCGAGAACATAGTTGCTTAGTTTAGTAATAACCAAACGCACACCGTTGCACTACCCCATTGAATGATCAATGTTCCTCAATAGCATCACTGGAGTGCCAACCTTCAAGTACAATTTATGATTGGGAAGTCCCGAGTACTTAATCCCATTCAGAAATTCAGGCGTATGAAGATCTTGAAGAGAGTCATATCCAGCATCTGACTTGCATGCGGTGTCCGAAATCAAATAAGTCCTCGCCTCGGATGAGTTCAATGAGCTCATATACTCGTTAACGGACTCAACCACGTCAAGTGTGGGAGCGAGTATAGCTCTGTCCTTCAAATAGCTAAGATCGTCGCCTGAACTCCTAAACATTGGGTAGGTACTCTCAACAATAGTAGCAATAGGATCCCCTTGTGATTTCAGATTAATATCATCGGGAATCTCAATATCGGCACATCCGTCGTTCGATCCACCGAGTGTTCCGTCTCCAATGTTTGCAAGCCACTCCGAGAAATGCTTCAGCTTATCGTACTCATTACCCGCACTAAGGCTTCGAAGCCTCATATTTCGAGTCAGTCTCAGAACGATACAATCCCGCCACAACTTGGATGAATTGATCGTGGCATTCGCTATGTCACTTCGACTGCCTTTAGGAACAACATGAAGTATCTGCCTAAAATCCCCACCAAATATGACGGATTTGCCACCAAAAGGGAGATTTTTCCTCGATGGATCCACTACTTGCATTATGGCTCGCAAGGTATTGTCAACCGCCTGAAAGCAATACTTATTCATCATAGGGGCTTCATCCCAAATGATCAAGCGACATCGTATAATCAATTCCGCCAAAGGACTTTGCTGGCTAATGTCACATGTAGACCCTTCCGTTGGGTTTAATGGGATTTTGAACCGAGAATGCGCAATGCGTCCGCCGGGCAGCAAAAGCGAGCAATACCGCTCGATGCAACGTTCAAAACAATTTCACCCTTGGACCTCAAAGCAGAGGACAATGCCCTCCAGACATATGTTTTACCAGTGCCGCCGTAGCCATAAACAAAGAATACGCGGCCGTGGTCGCGAGAAACCGACTCCATTATAAAGTCATAAACATTGTGCTGCTCATCGGTCATATTGCCATCCAACTCACTATTCTCAATAGCCAATGCACGGCGATCGTAATTCAACTCGTCCATCACAAGTCTGTTAGTGGATGCCTCGTTACGATTGAGATTAGGAGAAGGCATGGTACCATATTCACGTAAACTCGTCCCACGCCTACGCAAAATTTTTTTGACCTCCGCCAAAGCGAGATTCTTTACTTCATTGTCGCTCATCACCAAATCTGACAAGACAATAATAAAATAGAAGTTAAGATAATAATTAATAAGACAACAAACATGAGAAGATAAGAATAACTTAAACAATTACCTGGGTGACGTAAAATTCTACGTCGATTATATAGAATGTCATCCGAGAGGTAAGGCCAACAGGATTCCCAAACAAACTCAGGACGACCAAGAGTATCAGAAGATAGAAGAATAGCAAATAGGCTCTTCAAACTGTGTGCGCTGGACCATTTGCTCGCCTCAATAATTCCTTCAATATACTCCATGTTGTCCTCCACAAGACCGAGGACAAAACAGGCATTGCGATACGAATCGCATTGGACGCCGTCCAACTGCATATAGTCACGATGGCAAGTTGCTCCTCGAACAACACCGAGAAGACACCTCAAGTAGTAAATATCTTCAGCGCTGGGCATGACAAAGTACAAATGGGCTATATGATCTTTTCCTTTTCTGGGCTCTCAACTCTTCGTCTTCGGATGCCACGTAAATTTAGTAGGAGCCTCAACGTATGTCAGCTCCCTCGCTTTGGGATACTTCTTGTTGGCTTCCATCCAAGACAAAAACTTACTCCTCGCATTTTTATTGTTATCAACCACATCCTCGATAGAATCTTCAAGGCAAGGATGCTCGTTCTCGAGATGAAAGTTCAAGCGCTCAACTGATGGATGCTTGTACTGAATCTCAAAATCCAACAACCGCCACGCAGCCTCACAAGATTAAACATATCTTCAATCATAATACATCTTTACCTTATCAATCGGTGTGCTTGAGGACTCATCGCCATTGGACTCATAGAGGGTGACAGTAACACGATCGTTGCCCTTATTCACGTATTTGAACAAATACTTGATTGACCTTGACTGATTGCACCACTCCATGTTTATGTGTGCACCGTACTTAAGCAGCAATTTCCTGTTATGAGGCACCACATATCGGTTATCCAGTGGAACGCCGTTCTTTTATATGGTCCAACCATTGTCACGACGCATGTAGCGTGGATAGCCTTCATCATCAAATGTGGTGGTTTCGGTGAACTTCTTAGGAAAATTCTTCGTGCAACAATCATTCGCCCTGCACGGATTTCGGACAAACGCTTCCACAGGGACCATGCATCATATGATCTCTAACAGCGGCACAGTAAAATGGATCGGTGGCCTCATCCGGTATCTCGGCGGAAATTATTTTATCTATGCCATCGGTGGTCTGTATCTTGTGTTCTTTGGCCAGGAATAGCAAGATATGCGCATGCAGAAGGCCACGCTTCTGAAATTCAATCGTATATACCGTTGTAATAAAAACATTATTAGGTCAAAGACGATAAAAAAATAGTATTAAAAAACAGATACTAACTCAAAATGAATTTCATTAAATACATGCGTTCACATCACCAAACATTTTCTTATGTCGAAGATCGTGCATCAATGCATCCAATTTGGCCTTAAACACACAACATATTATATCGGGACGATCCTCGGGATTGAGATTCTTCTCGACTAAGAAGCGACTGATTTCTGGCCACTTCGGGTTGCAAGTGAATGTTATGAATATATCGGGATAGCCTGTCCAACGACAAATGGCCATGGCATCTTGGTAGTTCTGAATCATGTATCTCGCCCTACCAGTAAAGGATGACGGAAGTATAATCCGTTTTCCTTGAGAATCAGGATCGGTGTCACCACGCAACACAACATCTAAGAGACGACTATACAATTCAGTTCTCAATTTATCCTGGTTGATATGGATGTATCTAAGTAGAGCTCCCTCAACCTTCGTATAAGCATCGACAACAAATTGTTGATATAACCTCTGAGCCAAAAGGATTGCCGATAATTCGTGGTTACGATCGTGCATTCTATATTTTAAGAACTCCAGCAGACCGATAAATTTTCTCGATCTATCCATAATCACTATTAGGGGAGAGAAAGGAATGTCCTCCCGATAACCATCCTCGCCATATGGAAAAAGAACAGGATAATGGAGAGCCAAGTACGAAGCGTTCAACTCATTGATCCGCTGCAGACGCCCACTTCGATTTTCTATGATGATATCCTGGTTACACATAGCAACATCGAAATCGCCAACAACTAAGGCAACAACTTCCAAAGTGGACGGTAAATTGTACCGCCGACCATCCTTGTTCCTTTTACCGATAAGGCGCATCTTAACTTTTTAGCGCCCCTTGACTCAGCCCTGCGAGTGTTATGGAACATAACCATTCGGCCGATGATATCTACAAAATAAAAGTAATAATTTAATGATTATGCATAATAAGTTTTGTTTGTACATTGTGAATAATAATAATTAAAAAAAAATACACCTATGAGCAATGTAGGTTTGAAGGCCTTCTTATCGATCAAGTCTCCAATTTTTTTGAATTTGAAGATTGATTGATGAAAGCTTTCATTTGTAGTCTCAACCAATTCAGTCCTTTGATAAAATAGAAATTTGCAGCTGTTTGGAGTGGTTTTAAATTGGTTGGTGTCTTTCACGACTTTGTACCACGTAATCGCATATAAACGTCCTTCTTCGAGATGAAGTTCGTTGAATTTTTTGAATAAAACTCCAGGTGTCGTGGCATAAAATCGGTATCTCTATGTAAATAAATGTTCAAAATAATTATGAGTAATAAGTATGACATATTGTTTCTTAATATTGATAATAAATTAAAAACTTACTTCAAAATCGTGAAATACGAACTCCAATGATGAAATATTTGTCAGGTCGTCACTTAGCACTGTCAAATGGGCCGGTCCGGCCCGACCCGCGCTGGCCCGCGGTCCAAATGGGGCGGGCCAAAATGGCTCGCATTTCTACGGGCTGGAAAATACATAGCCCGTGGCCCGCCCTCATTAGCCCGCGGGCCAAATTGGCCCGCCCGCGGGTTTTGTTTATTTTTTTTTATGGTATTTGCACTCTTATATATTTTTTGGTTTGTTTATCCTTATATTTACTAGCATATTAATAAACTAGTAAGGTTTCATGTGTAATGATGTTAAATATTTGTCATCTAGTTTTTATTTTTATTTTTTTTATCAATAGTTATAGGGTATTCACGCGCAGGAACGACTTAATTGACATAAAATATTATTTGATTTATTAATATTTTTATTATGTAAAAAAAATGTTTCATGTGCAAGTTAGAAATTAGAAGTAAAATAGAAATACTAAATTTAAATAATTAAAAAAAAACGGGCCAGACTGCCCCAGCCCGCGGGCTGGCCCGCGATTGAACGGGCTGGCCAAGCAAAGGCCCAAGCCCGTCCGTTTAAGCGGGCGGGCGGGCCAGCCCGCGGGCCACTGGCCCGTTTGACAGTGCTATCGTCACCCGAAGTCTTTTAGTAAAGTCTGACCAGCTTCAACTCAATTCCTTTATTCATGTTTTCATTGAAGAAGAAGATTTTCTCATAGTTTTGGGCTATTTCTTTTCAGTTTTTTAGTGCTATGAAATTTTTGAAAAAGTAAAGGAGTTTGAATGAAAAATTGGAGTTGTTTTGACAGATATTTATAATGTAAAACCCATGAATGTTAAACAGAAAATCTACAAAAAATTGTAATAACAAATAAAATCAGTGTATGAAAATCTGCTATGAGGACACGTTTTTTGGCATGATTTACGATAATAGAATAAAAAAATAAAGAAAAATATATAACAGGAACAGTCCTGATTTCAGCTGACACATAATTTATTATTTTATTTTTGCTTGATAGGAGTGTATTATCTAAGTGTATTACCTGTTTGACTTTGACATAGAATTTTTTAAAAAACGTATAGGTATTTTTTGCATGATTTTAGCTATAGGAATTAAGAAAGTCAAATTAGTTGCTAATCAGGATCCTACATTTAATAATAATAATAATTTCTGAATAATAAAATAAATATGTTTGATAGCAAATTTTGAATGATGTTATGATATTGTTAGTGTTATTTTTGTTATGTTTTTATTAATGTTTTTTATTATTATTTTTATGTATTTTTAATAATTTTGTGGGATTTTGGGTAGTTTTTAGTTTTTTAAGTGATTTGTAATATTTAAGTATTTGTGTGGATTTTTGTATATTTTTCTTGTATTTTTTTAGTATTTGTAAAATAAAGAAACGGTCGAAAATCTCGGAAGAGCAAGATTTTGAAAA
>CACSLK010024742.1:15209907-15222282 GCA_902706635.1 Striga hermonthica
GGTAAAAAAACACGAAGAAGAGGAGATTTTCTTGACGAGATCTTATCAAATGGCGGATTAAATTACGAGGAAAAAGTAAGTGTTTTGCTGGACCTTTTGCTAGCGGGTTACGAAACAACCTCAGGGCTGATGGCCCTCGTCGTCTATTTTCTGGCTCAGGCCCCATTAGCCCTTCAGACACTTCAGGTGATTGATTAGGCACCACTCATTATATTATATCATATTCCAAAGGATTGATTAGTTAGTAGGATTTTTTTTTCATAAAGTTGCAAAATAGTGTTGATTTGAATAGCATAAAGTTGTATACTTTGCAAACAAAACATGTCATGCCAGCTTAATATACTATTTTTTTTTTCCTTTTTTTTTTAAAAAAAATATAATTCAGAATGAGCACAAAGTACTGAGGAAAAGGAAGAAAGAAGGGGAGCCTCTTAACTGGGACGATTACAAGAATATGGAATTCACGTCTCATGTACGTATAGTAAAAGTAAACGATTTCACTTAGTTTGGTAAAAAAAAAAAAAAAAAATCGTAAAATCTTGCTATCGTGTTACCGACATTAGTTAAAATGGAAATAATGTTTTCTAAAAATATCGTGCTTGCACTTGGCTAGGTGCTTAATGAGGCTCTGCGTTGTGGAAATCTGGTTAAGTTTGTGCACCGGAAGGCCCTCGAGGATGTAAAGTTCAAAGGTTTTTAAGTTAATTTTCTGTTAGAATAATATTTATTTTTTGAAAAAAATGAAATTATTACTTGCATGTATATAATGTTTTTGTAACATTTTTGTTGTTGTTGTGTAATAAATTGATGTTGCAGGGTATGTAATTCCAGAGGGATGGCAAGTTCTCCCAATTATCTTAGGTGCACATCTTGATCCAACCCTTCACCAAAATCCCTCTGAATTCAACCCTTGGAGATGGATAGTAAGTACTTTTCTAGTTATATATTGACTTATTTATTTCTACGGTGTCTCAAATTCGATGGACTAACCGTTAAACAGGTCGATCAGTCAGACATTTGTAACAAAAATACACATTTATGTCATGAAGATTGAACTGTCTGACATACTTTTATTTACGTTGTTTTTTAAAATATGATGTTTCAGTTTAAAAGTATGTATATTGTCGAAAAAGTATTTTTCTTTTAATCTTATTAGTACTATATATTCCATAATTGTGCTTATTATATTGATATTAAGGACCCAACAACAAGCAGAAAAGTGAGCCCTTATGGTGGTGGACTTCGAATTTGCCCTGGGGCAGAGCTTGGTAAACTAGAGACTGCATTTTTCCTTCACCATCTTGTGCTTAATTTTAGGTATGATTTATAATAGTTAATTGTGATGTAAAAATTTATTTGTGTTTGTCAAGCTCAGAATATATTGTAATAATTCTTAATGGATCCAAATTTTCTGACAATTAATTGTGTGCAAAAGGTGGAAAACAAGTGAAGAAGATTGTCCAATATCAAGACCATACTTGGAGTTCAAGAGAGGTTTATTGCTGGAGATTGAACAAATTGACTAGTAAACAAATGTAGGTTGGTTTTATTTGTAAGAAAGAAATTAATTATATTGTAATACGCAAGGATAGGTGGTGTGTGTTGTGTAGAGAGGATTATTAGAAAATAAATTCTAAAGTTTATTGCATACTAGTTTTTTACCCGTGCATTTGCACGGAAAACTATATAATAGAAGAAAAAATAATAAAAAAAATTATAAAAATCATATCATAATCATGGAAAAAAAATTTAAGAAAGAAATCTAAATATTATTAAACAATTCTTTATATAAAACGTTTGTGGTTTTTCTATCGTCACAATTTTCATCACCATAAATCATTATCCTCAAAATCATCCGATTCGTGATTCTGGAAAGCGCCATGTATAATTGTCCAGGACTAAATACGGGGGCTCTTAAGTTGTAGGACGGCGTGCGACAAAAACTGCCCTTGACACTTATTGATTGTCATATCATATGAAACCATGGGCGGGAACTGTCTACACTGAAACTTGAAAGTTACACTCAAATCGGGTGGTATAATTGTGAGCCTACTAAGAACATTATCACCAATTCTGGCATCGGTTAAAATTCTACATTCAATGACATTATTGTTGATCTTAGTAAAAACCAATCGTGTACCTTTTGACCACAAAAGTAGGACAACAAAAACATATTACTCGAATTTATACAAAGATTCAAGAAATATAGATGATAGATCGAATTTTGATCAACAATACCGTTGCACAACCCCATGAAGTGATCAATGTTTCAAAAAATTTAAAATCTTGTAAAGCTGTTAAATTGTGCACTATTAATTATTTTAAAAAAAAAAGATAATATACAACTATCTATTTAATAATGTCAAATTTAAAGTTTTCAAAAGTTTAGAAAAATTAAGAATTGTGTATGCTTAAATACGGAGAATTATATGAAATTATAATTTAAAAAGCAAAATTTGTGAACATAATAACATACTATTTAGTTTCAAATAAAAAAAGAAAATATAAAAAAAAGGTTGCTAAATATTATCAAACAATAATTGGGTCAATAATATTTTGCACGTACTAATATTTCAATCCAAACTTTAAATAAAAAAATATGGGCCAAAAGTAAAGGGCTGCCGAAAATTGTTACGTGTTTGTTATTGTGCGTAAATTCAATTATTGACGGGAACTAAACTTGGGTTCGAAAGACTTGATTTTCATCAAAATAATTGACCACTTAAACCAAAATATTCGAACCCAACTAAAAAGAGCCCAATAAACGGAAGGATCTAGAAACCCTAAGGTTTTATTGGCAGTTACCACTACCTCATTTGACATTTGATATCATTCATGTCCATCTCTCATCTCTTTTTTTCTCTGCAAACCTAATGATCTTATTATATCTTATTTCTGAAAAAAATTCTCGCCGAGAATCCAGATGAAAACCATAATTCATTGGAGAGATTTTCTGTTCTATACTCCCAAACTAAGAAAAAAACACCTGAATATTTCCAACGTAAAAACAGATCGGACATAAAATTCGACCGATTTTGAATACAACCATGCTAATCTATAGCAAGTTGGTGAAATTGGTCGGAAAAAAAGATCTATATTCCTTTTTTATTTCGTTTATTATATTTATATTTTATTTTTTAAGCATTCATTTATATTTGTATTTTCATGGATATAACGCATTATCAAAGATTATTGTTTCAGGTTATAAGATTTTGGAAGATTTTTTGAATAATATATTCAAATAGGCACTTCAAATGTTATTTTTTTCAGACTTTTTTTTTATTTTTATTTTTTATTTTTTTGTAATGTCATAATATATTTGTTAAGGTTTGTAGCGTATTTAAGGCGTTTCTTGTTTTAATGTTGAAAATTGTATGAGGACTTCCAAAATTATTTGTCTGTTATTTGTAAAAAACTTTACGAACTTTGAACAGATCTATCATCCTCCCTTCCGTGGAGGATAGATAAAGCGATCGTCGATACTGCCAAAGCCGACCGATCTGTTAGGCTCACGAAAGCGTGGCAATAATCCGCCGCCATCTCCGTCGTGACTATCCACGGTTGCCAAAGTGGTTGTCACCCTCGACCTCCTCCGACCCGAAGATCCCCCGCTCTCCAAGTAAGCATTTCCTTCTCATTTTTCTTACACGCCAGTTTCATTGTATTGATTGGGGTTTATTTGGATGAGGTTTGTAAATTGTGTAGGTGACTGATTGTTGACTTTTGTTTCAATGTGTGTGCTTCATTTTGAGGGCTGGGGTTGGGTCAGTGACTGTACCAAAGATCTAATTTAACATGTTGAATGAATTTGTTCTCATGGTCATTTACTGTGAGACAATTTAGACAATTGAGGTTGAGTGCCAAGTATTTTATTACCTAATTTTTAGCCATTCGTATTTTTCAAATCTTCAACTGGCTTATTTTGATGATTCATACTTATTTTTAAAATTTAGTTTTTATTTTTTTTATGAACTTGAGTTTTGGGCCAAGAAATTTTTTTAAATATACTAATGAACTCTTGTTGCTAACAATTTATCTTTTCGCTTTTATGTATTAGGTTTTGAATTATCTATCTTGTTATGTCGCAATTTGTTAAAAGGTTAAGACTATAATCACTTCAAAATGTGGATTTTGTACATTCAGCTACTATTTTGTGGATAACAAAAANNAAAAAAAAAAAAAAAAAAAAACTAATGTAAGGGTATTATACATTTAAACTGTAGAAATCATGTACATTCATTGTTTCTATTTCATTCAATATTTTCTTTAATTTCCGACTTCATTTTTCATATTTAGAACTATTTGATTCAATAACTTAGAAAGAATTCATTTGATGTTATATTATATCTGAACTTTTTTTCTAATTTATTTTGTAGAACTAATTCATCGCTTAGTAGCTTGTGGCATACTTTTTTATTTGTAATTTGCCTTTCTTTATTTGTATGTTTTGTATTTAAGGTTATTTATTCACTTTATGTTCTACATTATTTTTTGGTACAATCTGCATTAATAATTATTAACTGTACATATGTTGACCAAATCAAGTTTTTGCATAATAAAATGTATATTGATAATTGGGACCTCTAATTAACTTGTTAAAAAATTATGTATAAATCAACCAAATTGTAACGACTACAGTAGTTTCATCAGTAAATGAGTTTTTTGTCAATTTTATGATAGTCAAAGCACTAATACTAATGTTGTTATGTGTTCTTGCAGTACAAAAAGTAGAAAAATAAATGATTAGTAACGGTTTAATGTCGATTTGATTTTGTAGTAAAAAATAAAAAATAAATGATTAGTAACGGTTTCAGGTGGTTTAATGCCAATTTGATTTTGTAGTTAAAAATAAAAAATAAATGATTAGTAACGGTTTTAGGCGGGAATCTGCCACGTAAGTATAATTTAAGAGGTTTTCTTAAATGCTAGCAGTCAGTAATTATATATATATATATAGATTTGTTTGTTACAAAATTAATTATTGAGTAAGCAAAACAAAAGTGGTATCTCAACTGTTTTATGACTCTTCTAAATCCAATGTTTTGCTATTAATTAAGAGAAATACTATGATAATGTTACGGAACCATCTCGTTAGGTGTTTTAACCGTTAGATCATCTATCTTATACTAACTACATGTGTATCTAATGGTTAAAATTCCCGACGAAATAGCATTTTTCATTAATTTATATGAGTTAATTCCCTGATTTTGTTTAGCAAATGCAATTATGTAGCTGCAATTAGAAAACAACAACGCTACAATACCATAATATCACATATTTCCAGAGGTGCCATACCTAATAATATAAATTGAATATAAAGAAAAAAAAATATAAGTGTTACTTATGTGACAGATAACTAAAAAAATCTTATGTACTCAATAGTTATAAATATTTGGATGGGATAACTAGTAGTAAATTTTATAGAAAAATATATATAATAATATTATTCAATTTTTAATTCCAAACTTATGGTATTAAAAGAGTCCAAATTAAATAAAAGAATCTTATTTATAAAAAATAATATAATAAGTCCCAAATCTTTGATTTTTTTTTTTATATTATAAAAAATAATATAATAAGTCCCAAATCTTTGATTTCTCGAAACGAAAGATCAAATCTTTGATTTCAATAGTATAAATAGAGAACACACACGTATACCGACCAAATCCTTCAAATTCCTTTTCTTCATAACTATAAAAATTGCAGAGGCCAAAGTGCTAAACCAACCAACCAACCACAGATCGAACTGCGAACGTCGTCGTTTAGTGGGGGAAGAATGTCGTATGACTACCTCTTCAAGTACATAATCATCGGCGACACAGGTAACGGAGGCACCTCTTTCCTGAACCGGAAACAAAAAAAAGGTTAGGGCAACACAGTTAAACCTTTTGCAATCCTCACTTCGCTTTTTGTAGGTGTCGGAAAATCGTGTTTGCTTCTGCAATTCACCGACAAGAGGTTCCAGCCGGTGCATGATCTCACTATCGGTGTTGAATTTGGGGCTCGAATGGTTACCATCGACGGCAGGCCGATTAAGCTTCAGATTTGGGACACTGTAATAATAAGCTAACAGTGCTTTATTAGAATTTTCATATATTCAGTTATTATTTATTTTATTTTTTTAGACAAACAATGCGCAATTGGGCATTGATTGATTCTAGTTGTACAAGAACTAGCCTTATCTGATTGAGTTTGGAGAGACAAAAGTGATGTTATTATGCCCCAAATATTGGGGGTACTAAAAGGGTTTGGAGAGGTGTTGATTGTGTTGTGATACTGTCTGTAACTTGGTATTCGGTTTTGTCGTTCCAGTTGTAGACAATAGATGCTGCTTTTGGTTTGTGCTGGAACTTTATGTGAATCCCTATTTCTCTTTCGTGTTTTCTTTCGTAATTTTAGGCTGGTCAGGAATCGTTCAGATCCATTACTAGGTCATATTACAGAGGAGCTGCTGGTGCCCTTTTGGTTTATGACATCACAAGGTAGATGAATGCTTGTACTTTTTCTATACACATACTTAATCTGTTTGATCTGTGTATACCTCCCGAATGTTATGCTAGTATTCAATTATGAAGTTCCTTCTTAAAAATGAATATATTCATTTGTTTTGAGGGTCATGGTCTTAGTTATGCAACTTGTGTTTGTCCTATTGAAGTATGCTTGTTGTCTAGACTAATATTACACAAAGGTGGATGTTGATATGGTGTAATGGGGAAATGTACTATGTTTCAATGAATTCTCTGCTCGATAGTTGGTGACTAAGGTTTTATCAGCTATGACAAGTGTAAAATTTTTGCTTATGTGTTTAGCTCGCAGACCATAAATGGTAACATAATTATTTAAAGAAAAAAAGATTATATTTTACACTGAACGTGAAGGATATACATTGTATTGTGTTTGGCCCTCTTCATATGGTGAGATTCTAAACATGAATAAACTTTTCTCTTAGTCTGAGAATAGTGCCATATTTTGCCCAGGAGGGAAACATTCAATCATCTCGCAAGCTGGCTGGAAGATGCTCGGCAGCATGCAAATCCTAATATGACAATAATGCTTGTTGGAAATAAAAGTGATCTTGCACATCGTAGGGCTGTAAGTAAAGAGGAAGGGGAGCAGTTTGCAAAGGAAAACGGGCTTCTGTTCTTGGAGGCTTCTGCTAGAACTGCTCAAAATGTGGAAGAGGTCAAACAAAGAGCCTATATTTAATAAGAATGTTACTTCTGTTCTAGTATAAATCTCGGTATTCGCTCTTACAGTTTTACCCCATTGTTTTCCTTTTCCATTGTGATCTGTGTTTAGGCGTTTACTAAGACTGCAACCAAGATACTTCAGAAAATTCAGGAAGGAGTCTTTGACGTGTCCAACGAGGTTAGAGCACTGTTTATCGAGACAATTTATCTGTTTTCATAATAAATCTATTATTGATGCAGTGTACTTAAAATTGCAGTCGTCGGGAATCAAAATTGGCTATGGAAGGTCTCAAGGTCCCGCGGGTGGGAGAGATGGGACAGTTGCTCAGGGAGGTGGATGCTGCAATTGACTCATATTATCTGCTCTATTTGCATCAAACCAATTTCATTTAATCATAAGAGATTCTAATAGAAATGTACAGTTTAAGTATCCGAACTGATGTAAAATATGACAATGGTGTGATGTATTATTGTGGAGTAATTATTTCCTTCACATTCTTATTCGACGTGATTAGAAGATGGTTAGCCATAGACAACCGTGGCAAGAAGAAATTACAGTGGACGTCTTGGGATTAGAAGATTTACATAACAAATGCATCATCAAAGCTGGAAGAACTTTCTGCTCCCAAAGAAAATTCTTGTATGATGAAGAAATAATTTAATCTGAAGAAAGATATTCTAATCAGATCATTTTATTTTACATTAAATCAACTTTAGTCATTACAATTTAAATATTATTTAATTGCAAACTCAAAATCATCAACTTAATCAACTTTATTCAAAATAACTCACCTTATATAACTAACCAAATTCAACCAAAACCGGTTGTATTCATATTCAATCACACCCTAAGTAATCCTAGAAACAGAACACAACCCAGGAAGATGATCTCCTTTAACATAAGACACCTTATTATTATGCTGTAATGGAGTTGGCGTGACCTGCATGAACAAATAGTTCCCAGCAAAAAGATCACCAAAATGCGACCGGCTTTCCTTCAGTCTCTCGTAAACTTTTCTCCATGCAAACTTTACCACCCGAGTTTTTCTTCTCACGAATCTCCTCAGACTTGGGCTTTTAACCCTCAGTTTTCGTCTGATTCGGAATTTTCCGAGCCTGGAGCTTCTTGATCTTCGGACCACCTTCTCTAGAAAGCCGTTGTAATAACGATGATCTTCGTGTTCGTGTTCGAACCAGGTCTCGTGTTTCAGCCTTTGGTAAGAGGGCTTGGCAGATGTGGCCATTGCAGGTAAGGGGATGGAGAAAGGTTGATTGTGAAGAAAATAAGAACAAGAAAGGCTGTACTTTTGTTGTGTGAGTGTGTGTGTTCAGTTATGATGAAAGGTAACAGTTTATTAGGTTTGCATTTTGGTTGGTGCATTTATGGCAGGGTTTTGTTATGTTTATTTTTATAAATTTGTTTTCTTGATTTTATACAATGAATTGCAAGTTTCAGTCATGTAAGATTATTATGTTCAAAGAAAAATAAAAATATTTGATTCTTTAGTTCATTAGCTGATTTACTAAGCACTTATTTAACAAACTGCTAATTAAATTATTTTTTGGCAAATTATTAATTAAATCCATTAGTCAAACCAGCTAATTTTATATGCTACTAAATGAAGTTAAATCTTCTCAATTGATAAAAGGGAGAAAATGCTTTGACACAAGAGCTGTGGTGCATTTATTGATAGGCAACTATTTTTTGGTGAAAAGGGGGCCTACCCTCTAATGAGCATTGCCACATGAAAGCAAAATAATTCAACAATAGATAAGGACAAGTTGGCATAGTAGTTAATGTCTGAGAAAAGAGTTTCAAGTGTGAATGATGGCAGCATGGGGCATAATCAAACTAGCTGTCCATCATGTAAAGGATGTATATCAAGTGTCAAATCCACAACCAAAAAAAAAAAAAAAAACTTTCTAACTTCACAAATCCACCCTTCAACTTACAGAACCATACAGCGAGAACTCAAAATCCATCAACATAAAGAATAGCATAAACAAAAGAGATAAAGCTCACAAGTCCCACAACTCCTATTCTAAGCTCACCAGACGTAGGAAAAATGTCGATCGGCCAAAAGAATGAAGGTATAATAACAATAACAATCAACTTATGTACTTGAAAATGCAACACTCTCATCTGTACACCCTCATCAAAACTCATAAAAGAAACCCAAAGGCAGCTACCAGGAACTTGATGAAGAAGCCGATTTTCCAAAATATGTACGGACAAACTTAATATAGCTTTATTCTGGTCTCGATTGGACTGCGGCAAATTGGACACATCTGGAGGGATTGGCCACAATCGCAGCACGTCTGACAAACAAAATTGGATGAACAAAGTCAGAGATAATCTAACTGCTCGCCGTCATAGTAAAAAAAAAAACAATTAAGCCAAATTTACCTGGTGACCACAACCAAAAGCCATGTCCTTAGGATTAGTAAGGCAAATGGGACAAATCTGAAATACAGAATAAACGAACGCTTGTTAAGTGATATTTTGCGGGAATTTATTATTTTAAATCTAATATTGATATCAATATATACATATGTACCCACCTGATGTTCGTAAGTGGAGCTCGGATTAGAAGGGGCCAAATTAGCAGAGGGTTTTTGGTCGTGATATGACGTCGAGCTGTACTGAAAGCTTGTTGCACGTGAGGGCTTTAAAGCCGAGCCAAAACCAGCAGCATTGTGGACTGGAGGTGGAAGAGCTATCCGGCCTGAAGCATTTCCTTTTCGTCCACTAAATTACGAAAATGATAAATAGTAAGTTGATATTGTCTCGTACGAACAAAAACAGAGTAATCAATACAAAGTTGAAGAAAAAATACCCTAGCAAATTAAGCTCCATAGTAGCTTTATACTGTGAAGGAATTTCCATTAATGCCGCAAGAGCAAACTCTGTCTCTTTTCTAGATTGGTGCGCGTTTTTGGACATGATCTCCGTAAAATTGACAAACTAGAGAACAAAAGTGTGTCTCAATGTCAAAAGCAAGAGTAAAACTAAAAGTAATAAAAGAAAATTTTGGAACATCAATAGTGACCTGGAAGTTATCAAAGTCGCGAGAAGGGATATTGTCGTCAAATTCCCTCATCATGTCCCAAGGGCCATCTCCAACCCCGACCAAAATAATAGATAAAGGAAACTTGCTGCAGATATTATACGTTAATAAATAAAAAACATGTAAAGCTGATAACATATATAATCCACAATTTATTTACAAATACTTGCCTAGCTTCAACGATTGCTTGAACAGTTTTTCTCTCCTGCGGGCTTAACTGTCCGTTTTCAGTATCAACACTTCTGGTTACCTATAAATACAGACAATAAGTTGCCGGCTTATTAGAAATAAAAAATAAAAAATCAACCGAATAGCGAATACTTAATCAAGTATACCTGTCCATCGGCAATAACCACTAGCACGTGGTACTGACCTCCACTTTGCTCGACAATAGTCATAGCCATTTCGATTATTGGTGCGAAAGATGTTGGACCTGCAACAAAGTGTTAACTGTAAGCCAAAAGCATAATCACTCGGATACTAAATCTGACAGGCTAAATCAATTTAGATATAGGTAAACTAAGTAACCTGCTAGTTTAAGTTTGGGAACAATTTCTCTATATCGGCTCAAGACTTCCTCAAACCCATTGCAAAATCTATCATCAGGGTAGAAACTGAATACGTCCTGATCGTGAGTTGATGCTGTCAAGATTTAATTAAACGAACAATTATATTATTTTACGGACAAGCCAATTACAAATTCCAGAATTCAACACAGGTTTGTGATTTACTACCATCGCCAAACCCAAAACAAGGGATCAAGTTATCATCATCAAAAGCTGCCAAAGTCTTCCCAATAATGGATATAGCTTGCTCATACGGATTCAGGCCATTCCCAATGTGATGTAAGCTTCTACCGTCGTATGACCTCTTGCCTAAAGATGGAAACACCAAATTCTTGTTTACGCCATCAAATTTAACCAACATATCGAAAAGGGAAAAAGAAATAGAAAAACCTGTCCATTCATTGCTCTTGGTGAAATCAATTCCGACAATGAGGTTGGAAGACTCAAGACCAGCACGTGCTAGTGCTTCTGTAACCTGACAAATAATTTTTGCCATACACAAATCACTTGAAAGAGATGATACAATAAAGTCGTATTTCAAAACACATGTACTATCAAAGATCTCATACATATCTATCTCATACATTTCCAATTTACCATGATCCCTTAATCTAACAAACGATCTCATACATATCTATCAAAGATCCATTTTTTCTCGTCTAATACAAATATTTCAATTTCAACCGGCAAAACACTTAACATAATGGTACTAAATATTGATTACACAGTTTCAAACTAATAGTAGTTCTTAACTTCTTATTCATCTCTCACATACTTGTAACATTCATTATCCAATATAACCAATGCTTCCATACCTCATCTAACGACCTATAATTGTCCGCAATCCTCGAGTATCTCCTGTCAAATTTCTTTTGCGGCGCGTGAGGCCGGGATGCAACCTCGTTATATTGACTCCCGTAATCCTGAGGAGGAGGAGGATAATAGGGGCTTTGCGGTGGATATCCTGCTGGGGCTGGATAAGGATGCTGCGTGGGATAATTCTGCGCGTACTGCAAATATGATGATTGGGCGTAATCGTGCTGCCACCCGGATGCAGAATTCGAATGATTCATTGAGGATTGCCTCGAGCTTCCACTTGAGCTGCTATTCCCCATCAAAACAGTTTTTAATCAATCAAACTCACAAAACAACAGCAGCAACTTATTAACTTCCCTGTCCTCTCTGCAAAAGGGCTATCTGCAAAAACCCTTTCAAAATTCAAAATCAATAAACCCTAAATCTATCACAGAAGGCCACAAGATCCAAACTTTATCCGAAAAAACAGAACTTCTTCGCGAGGGGAAATATGGGCCTGGCTTTATTATATTTATTGAGCGAAAAATTATTCAACAGCACAAAAATCCCCTAAACAGAAAATTCAAGGACGCGTGAACCAAAAAACAGCTATGATAAAGACGGCTTTTCTATAAAAGAACAGAACTTTCAGGCGGTGCGCCGACTTCAAATAGACCCTTAACGACCAAGTCTCGTACGGTACCAATTCCTATTTTTTTAAGGATAATAACTATTTTATGTGAAAAAAAAAAAAAA
>CACSLK010024742.1:15237993-15248708 GCA_902706635.1 Striga hermonthica
AGATGGAGAGTAATCACATATCCCGATAATCATGTTAGAGAGTTCCCTATTTTTTAAATTCTCACGAATATCGGAATTAACTATGTAATTAAATACACTAAGCGGTTATTTAGGACCCTTAACAGCACCAGATCTTATTTAATTTGTAAAATCACGTATTTATGATGAAAAAGTTGAAATATTGTATATGTGATATTATTTATTCTATGGGATGTAAACTGTGTAAATTTCTCCTAAGGTATTAGCCTATCCTTAACCTTAATCCAACTCAACCTAACAATTAAAAATTATTTCTCTCTCTTTTACCTACTCAATCCAATCTTCCAACCCAATTTATCTTTATTCTCAGCCCAACTCAATTTAAATATTTATTTTATTTTAATTTATTTAAAATTACAATTGTGTTCTAAAATATATAAAGTGTGGTCTCTATTTGGAGAAGATGAAAAAATACGAATTTTCATATTTTTTTTATTTATTTCAAGGAAATAAATAGCTCGCTAAAGTTGCCGCTATTTGAGAAATATCTTTTTTTGGCAGCGTGCCGCTATTTGTATTCATTTGCAATTTAGCCGCTAAATCCCGCTAAATCTCCGCTATAGCTCCGTTATAGCTACAGTGCCATAAACGTTTTAGCCCGCTATTTAAAACCTTGATTTATTTAGAAACAAATACACTTGTCCAATAAAAATGAAACAAGTATCCATTTGTACACAAAAACCGGTCGCGACCCGAAGTCACAATGTGACCTGGGTCGCCCATTATTGTGACTTTTTTTTTTCTTATTCTGTGACCTCATGAGTGGGTCACGGATAAAAAATGGTATTACAATGTCAATAATTTGGATTAGTGACAAATTATAGAATGACGTGGAATAATGTGTTAAGTTTGTAAATGAATCTCAAGCTCGAGCCTTATCGAATCAAGAACTAAACAAATCAATAAACCATCTCAAGCTCGACTCATTTATCGGTATTAATGAGTAAACTTGAACAAGCTAAACTAAGGAAAACTACATAAAATTCATGTTTTTGATTAATGAGTTCAGCTCGGCTCGGCTCATTAACTATACGAGCTTTAAACGAGCCTTAGTAGACAACTTGTTTCGTTTAACAACATAAATATGATGAAGTAACAGAATCACAATACTGATTGCGCACTTCTCTTGCAGGAATAAAGTCTATGCAGACACATTTCCCACGCACAATATGTTGCAATAAAACAGCATAAAAAGCCAAAGACCTTGACCAACAACCCTACATAGATTGCTTAATATCATGACATAAAATCCAAATAAATAGATAAATAAATAAATCACATAGAATAATATATTACACACCAAACGCTTTTTGCACGAGAAGAACATCCCCATTTTTCCTAATTCCCTCTTTTTTCTTCCCTTACTTAAAATTAAATCCAACACTAACATTTTTTTTTTATTCCAGGCAACAATGGCTAAGGCCAAGAAAACACTTGCACTTACCATTTCACTAATTTCACTTGCCATTACCACTTGGGGAAGAAGGCTAATAATACCCGAGTCCCCACCGTGCGATTTTCCGGCTATTTACAATTTTGGCGACTCGAATTCTGATACGGGCGCAATATCAGCTGCATTCTGGCCCACACCTCCACCCTACGGTTTAAGCTACTTCGGAAAACCTGCCGGGAGAAATTCTGATGGCCGCCTTATCATAGACTTTATCGGTACAGTTTTTCAGTTAATTCATGCATGTTCGCTGTCCTCTTTAACAAACGTAAAGTAGGCCTATAATCGAGCCGAGCTTGAGCTTAACGAGCCAATCTCGAGTTTTAATGAGTCGAACTAAAAAAATTATATAAAAATTCTCTTTTTGAGCCTTAACTCAGCTCGACTTGTTGATCAAACGAACTTTAAATGAGCTCGAGCTCGGCTCGTTCCTTGAACTCGAGCCTTAACGAGTCGAGGCCAAGCCAGACTCGTTTAAATTAACATCACTTAACGTATTGTATACTCGTAGCCATGCATGACGAACTCAGAATATTCATAAGTGTATATTCGTGCAGCCGAGCATTTGGGACTGCCATATTTGAGCCCTTACTTAGACTCGATCGGCATGAATTTCAAACACGGCGCGAATTTCGCAACAGCCGGATCCACAATTCGCATGCAAAACGAGACCATATTCGAAAATGGCTTAAGCCCCTTCTCACTCGACGTTCAAACCGTGCAGCATTATCAATTCAAGATCCGAACAAGCGAACTATATAACCAAGGTGATGATCCGATCCGCGGTATTTTTCATTTTTCATTTTTCTTTTCTTTTTTTCTTTTCATCTGCTTTTCTAGTTCACAATTCGGTCACATTCAAATTTTCAGCCCAAAATCCAGCCGACAAAAATAAGCTCCCGATTCCTCAAGAATTCTCGAAAGCTCTATACACATTCGATATAGGCCAAAACGACATTTCGTCTGGTTTTCGAAAGCTGACTGTACCACAACTTCGCGACTCGATTCCAGATATCATCAACCGATTCTCAGCTTCAGTCACGGTTAGTTGTTTAACAAGTAACAGAAACAAATATATCGATACATTATGTACTAAAAACATAACTTTTGCAGCGTTTGTACGAACAAGGTGCCAGGTCATTCTGGATTCACAATACAGGGCCAATCGGATGTCTACCGGCGGCTACTATTTACTTTGCAAATTCAAGGCCCGGCTTTTTAAACAAATACGGATGCATAAAGAGTCATAATGCCTTTGGCAATGGAGTTCAACCGGCAGCTTAAAGATAGAATCGGCTCGTTAAGAGCCGAGCTTCCTCACGCGGCAATTACATACGTCAATATCTACTCAGCAAAGTATCGGTTGATAAAAAATGCTAGTCTTTATGGTCAGTCCATATGTTTTAAACTTTAAATTTAGTTAAAGAGACTCCCCTCAAAGTTTCATATATGATCACTCAAAATTTCATATATGATCAACACAAATAGTATTGTTTGTTGAAATTTAACAGGATTCAACGATCCTTTCAAAATTTGCTGTGGCCATCATGAGAATAACGTTCACGTGTGGTGCGGGCAAAGGGTGACGATCAACGGCACAGATTTAATCGGTGACAGCTGTGGGTCGCCGGAAAGTTGCATAAGCTGGGATGGGGTCCATTACTCTCAGGCAGCCAATCAGTGGATTGCAAATCAAATACTCAATGGCTCATTTTCTGAGCCACCAATCCCAATTTCTAGAGCTTGTCTTAAGCATTGACCTGTTTGAGCATGGACTGTAAGCATAATTATGTGTATCCTGCAAAATGGGAGTTGATATTCATCTTGTGTTATCACTTTTTTTTTTATTTTATGTCCAAAGGTAATGTAGTGAGGTAAACTATGAATCACATATGATGAATTAAATTAAGAAGGTGAAAATTAATTGGCTAAGATTTACTGAAACATTCTTCAATGAATGTGTTTCTTGTAAATGAGATCAAGTGACACAACAGTTTTTCTCTCTCAAATTCAACAAATAGCTCGAGAACAAAAGCATCTTAATCATTGGATAGCAGATCGTGTAATCGATGGTACATTTTTCTATCCACCGGTCGCAGTCGAATTGTCGAAAAGCCTGCCACAAAACATGAAGGGCCATGTGAATCTCTTGTATCATTTCTTGATTTTGTTTCTTTTTTTTTCCTCTTCTTTCGCGAATTTCTACTACAAGATTTTCATAAAAAAATGAACAAAAGGAATTTAATAAAAAGAAAAAGAAATTATTGCAGCTGCATAAGAATTAAAGTTACCTAAGCATGGCAAATTGAGATTATGTGTAAATCCCTTTACTGGATTGAGTTTTATGAAAAATTTTAGACTTTTACACTTTCTTTGGAGCACATTAGTCAGCCCTGCAGATTTGCTGTATTAAATACTCACACTTTTATTTAAAAAAAAAAAAATATGTGCTTTGGGGTCTCTCTATATATAACCAGTCTATCTGTATAATTCTCATTACTCACAATCCTACTTAGATGGAATTTCTTACAAATTTAGTTCTTCTTGTCCTACTCTCATGGAGTACCTTATTAGCAAATGCTAATGAAGTACAACAATCAACCTGTAATTACCCTTCAATTTTTAACTTTGGTGATTCAAATTCAGACACCGGCGGTATTTCAGCAGCATTCTATCCACCGGTATTACCTTCCGGCCAGACTCACTTTCATCGGCCAGCTGGACGAGCCTCCGATGGCCGTCTGATCATAGACTTTATTGGTACACATACAAATTATTTATAGCTTAAAGAACCAAAAAATACTTTAATACATACATACATATATATATATGTCTAATTTTTTTCTCTATGTTTTCATGTAGCTGCCCATTTGGGATTACCATACCTAAACCCATACCTGGACTCAATAGGATCAATCGGTTCCAGTTTTCGGCACGGTACAAACTTTGCAACAGGCGGTGCAACCATTATGCGGCCGGTCGAGAGTTGGTTTGAGAGCTCGGTTAGCCCCTTCTCTCTTGAAATCCAAGTCGAGCACTACACGCAGCTCAAAGACCGAACAGCGTATTTCTACAAAGGTAATATAAAGTTAGAAAGGGTTATGCCTCTTTTTACACTTTTTTATCTCCGTAATTTGTGATCTTTCAGCCAAAAAGAAATCTTTCATGAGAAAACTGCCTATGCCTGAGGACCTCTCGAAAGCCCTGTTTGTGCTCGATATAGGGCAGAATGATGTGGCGGCAGGCATTCGAAAACTGAGCTTCGAACTTCAAAAGCTAGCCGTGCCGAAAATAGTCAGCCTGTTTATAGCACAAGTCAGAGTAAGTTCATTAGCATCATACTTTTTTTTTTTTCCTTAATCTTGAAATTTTCAGTTTTTTGAGTGTGATTTTCATGAAGATATTATACGAACGAGAGGCGAGGATTTTCTGGATACACAACACTGGCCCGATCGGCTGCTTGCCGGTAGCGACTGTGAAGGTTCAAAATCCCGGGCCGGGTTATCTGGACGAGCATGGTTGTGTTAAAAGCCAAAATGAGATAGCTATTGAACTCAATAAATTGCTCAAGGATGAGATTGTGAAGCTAAGATCAGAGCTTTCAGAGGCTATCATAATCTACACTGACATGTATAGTGCCAAGTTAGAATTAATCACCAATGCAAAAGATCAAGGTGATTATGATTTTTCTGCGTTCTATGTTTTAAGGTTTTTATTTATTTATTTATTTTTAACACATGATTGTGAAGAATCAAGATTTGGAAATCATTGGCGGGCCTTATAATACTAGCAGACAAACCTCGTGATTACTGAGAAATGAGAAGCAGCTGGCTTTAACAAAAAAAAAAAAATCAATAATCCATCGGTTTATTATATGGTTTAATTATAATACATTAATACTAAACTTAAACAATGTAACCTCCAGCTACCCTTTAGAGCTAACATTCAAACTAAAAAAAAAAAAAAACAAATGGTTGGTACCAAATCCATGTTCATTTCTTACTGAATTGTACAGGATTTGAGGATCCATTTAATATCTGCTGCGGACATCATGGGATCGGGTACGATGTTTGGTGTGGAAACAAAGGAAAAGTGAATGGAACTGAAGTCTTCGGTGGTTCCTGCAAGAATCCTACCCGAACCATAAGCTGGGACGGCGTGCATTATTCTGAGTCCGCAAACCGCTGGATCGCAACCCGTATCGTGAAAGGCTCGTTTTCAGATCCCCCAATACCAATCTCACAAGCATGCCAAAAGAACACAAATCGAATGTAGATATATATGTTCGTCTTTCAATTCGAAAGATTACATAATGCGTGTTATATTTTGTAAACTATCCACAACACGCGATAAAATGTGGCTCGATTTCAGACATACAAACTGTCTTCTGTACTGCATTTCAGTTCAATAAAGGCTTTGCTAAAAAAGTATGAATTTCCCTTTCTTAATTCTAGGACCAGAACATTAAATAAGAGCTATTAGATTGAATCTCTACATCTCAATAATCCCACTAAATTCTAATCACAAGAAAAATTAGCAAGTTTGACCAAGTAAAATTCACTTTATTTCACATCACAATTATAATACAACAGCTAGCACTTGCCCAAAATCCATACAATATACAAATTCTTGCTTCCTAGTCAGATCTGGGTCCAATTTCCTGTAACCCTATCCATAACTGGAAAATTCCAATCAAAACTACATTTTGTTCATAATCAAGAATTCATGCAGCAGACATTTAAATTCCCAAGTTATAAGGAAAATTAAACATCTTTAATCTAGCAGTTAATATAAATCTAACTACAGCACAAGAAAGATTGCCTAGCTTCATCCTCCATTGGTGTTTTAGGCGTGTCACCATTGTTATCATCTCTCTTGGCCATTAACGAGCTCGTCCCAGGAGACTCGGGTGGGAAAACAGCATTTCTATCAGACGTGAAAATCCTATGTGGCACGACAGGCGAGATTGTGGACAAATATCGGAGGAGCATTTGTGTGATTTGGGTGAAGTTCGGGCGATCGTTCGGGTCTTCCTTCCAACATAGTGTGACGATTGATGCGAGTTCTTCCGGAAGGTTCTCGGCGCTCGGCCTTGCATTCTGAACACAAATATTCTTTTCAATCCATCTTTAAATGTAATAACTCTTTTACTTTAAAAATTTTAAATAGTTAATATTTTTCGTTTTTTTTTTTAAAAGAAATTGTAATATGAGGGCTATTGGTTGCACTTGCATATTTTCACAAAAAGGACAATTTTTTGCTTCATATTTTTGTGTAAATGAGTAATTCTACAAAAAGTAGCTCTGAGAATGATTTATCAATTCTACAAATCATCGAAAACACATAAACCACACTTGATTAGCTCACTTACCTTCCGCCTTGGCGGTATTTGTTTCATTTACCTATTATTTTACAGTTTGCATGCTCAAACTTTCAAGATAATACAAACTTGCCTAAGATTTTCATTGTGTGATTTGTAGTTTACAGAAGAACTAAGGGATGTAAATCTAACGAATGAAGAAAGTTCAGGGATATGATGAAAAAATATCTTACATTATCATCAACTTACATCAGCCCCACTACTTATAGGTGAAAAATATAAGATAAATGCTAATTTCAAACAATCCCTCGAGCCACTGTCTAAAGTGATTCATTCCACAAAAAGTTGACAAATACCATAAACTTACCTCCACGATAGAAATTCGAGTTTAAAATTGAATAAATAAGAAATGACTGAAATTCAGAAGTAAATAATATATATAGAGAGAAAGAGAATTACCTTGAAAGCAGCAGCATAAGCAGCCTGTAAATTAGACATGCCTTCGAATGGCAACTTGTTATGAATGAGCTCCCACAGCACAATTGCAAAACTGTAGGCATCCACCTTATGGTTGTAATGCTTCTTCTCTCCATGCCTTAGTGTCACTGTACTGTAGAGCTGCAACCAATATATCCAGAATAAAGGAAAATATTTACAGCAAAACCAATTTATCCAGAATATCGCTCAATTAAACAAGTCGGCAAACAACATAAAAGAATAAGTTCAAAAAAAAAAAAAAAATATATATATATATATAGAAACTACCTCTGGAGCCATCCAGCGATAAGTTCCAGTCTCAGCAGTCATCATTTCAGTCAATGACTCTTCTCTTGCCAAACCAAAATCCGCAAGTTTTACAGTTTTATGATCTTCTGTCAACAGCAAATTTTCTGGACGCAAAAAATACGCAAGTAAGTATTTTTGTTGCAGGGTTTTCTATAAAATTACAGATCAACTCCTCATGTAACATAATCAGAAGTATCAATCATGTTTTAATACTTCTACAGAGTTTAAATCAACAATTTCCTAGTTCAGTTGTGAGAATTATACAAAGTTCAGGCCTACTATTGGATTATTAGTTATTACAAGCTTCCAACCGAAAGGAAAAAAAATAAAAAAAAAAATGATCCATTACCAGGTTTAAGGTCACGGTGGATAATTCCATGCGAGTGTAAGCAATCCATTGCCCGAGCTATATCAAGTGCAAACCCGATAGCAACACGCATATCGAGGCACCTTGGTCGCATGTTTATCAAATATTTTCGCAATGTTCCCCCAAGTAGAAGCTCAGTTACTATAACCATTACAGGCTCTTTACAAGCTCCAATAAACTGTTAAAAAAAAAAAGAGTCAATAACTTGTGGCGTATAACTATTTTTCTCTCCTTTCCAAAACGCGAGCCTCAACACAAGCATTTCGTACTAAAAAAAAAATACCCAAATCTGAAAAGTATACACAAATCACTAATAAAATAGTGGATAGATGTCGTGGGTAGATAAATGGATAAACCTTAACCAAATTTTTGTGTTGGACTCTGGAAAGCATTTCGACTTCCCTTCCAAATCTACCCTCCCTCTTAGCAATCTCTTCAGGTGTCTCTCCCTTCTGAACGATTTTGATGGCAACGTTCTGGTTTTTGTATCTGAAATGAAAGGCCAAGCAAGATAAGAGGCTAATTAACTTTTACAATCATTAAAGAG
This sequence comes from Striga hermonthica, assembly GCA_902706635.1. Taxonomy (NCBI): domain Eukaryota; kingdom Viridiplantae; phylum Streptophyta; class Magnoliopsida; order Lamiales; family Orobanchaceae; genus Striga; species Striga hermonthica. The sequence continues at coordinate 15,246,503 of CACSLK010024742.1, forward strand.
ATTCAAAGAAAAGGTTGCAGCAGTTATATGCTTTTCTTTAACATTCCTTCAGCTATTACAGTCTTTCTAGGGTGCAATCCAAGAATACTAAACCAAAACTACCACTAAACTATTCATGGGATGATTCTAAAAACAAATTTAAGGAATTACAAACCATTTTCACTACAATGATAAATTTTCAAGACATGGAAAAAAAAAATGTCAACTTACTTTCCTTCGTAAACTTTGGCATGAGCTCCTTCTCCAATCTTTGGTCCGACCAAGAGAAGCTTTGGATCCACCAACCATTTGGGGTCCAAAGTGAACTCTTCCCCTTTGTAAAACCCATTGCCAGATCCCATCTCTCAATTGCTCTATTTACCCTATCAAACTCTCTCAAATAATAAATGCCATCTACTGTAATGTTTAACAGCACCAAGATTAGAACTTTATAATTTGCACACCCATTTCAAGCAAAACCCAGGTCAGAAATCCACCTTTACAAGATTCTCTTTCCCAAAATAGATATAAATGACAAATTTTTATAACTGCCCAACTTGATTTTTTCATGAACCCATAGCCCAAAACACATGCACTGGCCACTGAGGTCACTGGGGCATTTCAACAAACACTTGTTTCGGAAGGTAAAATAGATATCCTCACAACCGAAATGAATAATCAATCCTCTTGCCGACAGCTGCAGATCAATTGTTGTTCGAGAAAATAAGAAGATAAGCAACTGATCGAGTTTATCGGAGGAAAAGATGAAAAAATTGACTTTTTAGAGGAAACAAGATTCTGAGGTTGTTGAGACGAAGTGTCGGAGAATTTATTGATCAGAGTTTCTCGCACCGCGTTGTACTTTTCTTTATTTTTATGCTCAGTTTTCTGTGTACTATTTTATCAATTCATCTGTAGAGAAGCTGCCGGAAAAGTGGGACCCAGATTCCCTATATTTAAAATTGGTAAATTATTGCATGTTTGGTCGTAGATTTGTAAATAGGTCGGGTCGAGTCGAGTTCGATATTAAGTTAGAGTCTTTACTAAAATGGATCGAACTCGACCAATTAACTAACTCACTAACTAAATGAGTTTGAAACAAGTCGAGCAAACTCAAGCTGAATTTGAGTTGTAAGTCGAGTCGAACCAAACTCACGATCAACTTGTTCTGTTTAACAAAAATTGATGTAAGAAAACATAAAAAAATAAAATAGCAAGATTTAAATTTTTATTATACAGTCTTCAGTTTTGTACTTTTATGCTTATTGTTCTCGTCAAAATCTATATAAATCTTTAGTACAAAGGATCCAATTTTCAAGGGATTTTGTGTGGCTCTACAGCGGATACATTATTTTGTATGTTCCCTAATTTGGTTATATTTTTTTTCCTCAGCATTTTACTATTAACGAGACATTAGTAAAAAATTACTATAAGATTTTTCATGAGCCAAGCTTCCACTTACACCTTTTATATTTGAATGGAACAACAAGAAGCTATAATAGCATCTTATAAGTTACTGTCATCCACACTGAATCTTATCCTGGAGGTATATAATTTGGTTCCTTTTTTTTTTTCATTATTTTGTAATGTATCACATAGAGGCATATTCTACAGTGAGAACATGACATTATAAATAGTACAATGTACACAAAATAAAATATAAAGTTGGAATATAACATCATATTTCTCCATAATTTAAAAGAAATAATAAAAAAAAATAATAACATTAAGATAGAATGTCGTTAAGCATACCTAACAGTTAAACAACTATATTTATTTTAATAAATATGTATAGTTTCATATATAAATGACATTCTAAAAACAAAATTAACAAAAATACGACACTTCTCTAAGTATGCGCTTTCGTTCAAAAACAAATTATAAAAATTACATTATCTTTTTTTTTTAAAAAAAAAATATATGTTAAAACTCCACGAATAATTTTGTTTCAGATTTTGTTACAATTTATACAGTATTGTTTTATTGGTGTCTTGAAGTGAAAAATAGTCGCAGTAAACTAGCACATGGAAATGGGATTATGGGTTACCCACACAAGAACATGTTCATTGAACAAGTTATAATGATCCCACCACACCAGTGTCTGTTTCCAGATTTAGATTTCATTTTTAAATGTTTCTATTTGTCTTCTTGTGCTATTATTTATCATGTCATCTGCACTCACTCTCTTATATGATTATCTCTCCCTTTTTCTTTTTTTTTTTTTTTT
>CACSLK010024742.1:15253827-15269088 GCA_902706635.1 Striga hermonthica
AAAAAAAAAAAAAAAAACCTGTAACCGAGCACAAAAATCAAATTACATCAAAGAAGGGGAAATGAGATGATGGTAAGAACCTGCATCAGGCATGCCTTCTTTGCGGATCTCATAGGTTCTCTTCTTCTCATGGTCTATTATAGCTATCTTTGTTGGAGTGCTTAAATACACTCGATCAATCTATTAAGAAGCAACATATAAGGAATTGCTGTACAGTATTTTGGATTTCAGAAGAATCTTTGTTAGGCAAAAAGTTGAGCTCAAAAAGCTTCCTTTGGCAAACCCATCTTAGACCTAGTATATACATTTGGACTTTGCTATGGTAGGTGGTAAAAAAGAAAAAGAAAAAGAAAACACATTACCTCACCATCAAAAGTAATTGCATCTGCCTGCTCTGTGTACCTTTCTCTTCGTGACAAATTGTCAAAGTAGTCAAGTGTCTCCAGGCCCTCGACCCGCACTTCACTAAAATATCAAAAAGTATCACACAACCTATCTGGAAAGGATAAATAATATAGCAGATTTGCAAAAGTAAAGCAGTGTTCGGAATCCATCCAGCAGAAACAAAAACGTGATTGCCATATTTAATTATTCGTACATGAATAGTTTCAACTTTCAAGCAAGAGAATTTTCTGTTAAGAGATAACCAAAACCTGATATCAGACACAGTCAGATAATTGCACAAAGCAAATGTGAAAGGAAACGCCTTATTATCAGTGTTCCGCACGCGAGGGATCAAGGTGAGCTTGCCAGCTGTCAAGGAAATTCGTAAACGCAACTCAAACCTGCAAACATTAGAACCCAAAAAAAAGCTGGGTTAGAATCCCCCAATTTAGAGTTAATTAGTAGATCATCATAGCCTCCTCACCTATGAGGCCAAGTCTTCAAATCCTCCTCTGTGGATTTTAGCATAATATCCACTGTTGCTTGATTGGTCACAGGGGGCAAAGGTGAAGGAGAGCTGTCTAACGACCACATTCTATTTCTAGCAAACCCAGGTTGCTCCAGTGAACCAAAATTAGCAAACTAAAATGTGCATTTGATGACACGTGAGAGAGTAAATAAAAGATAAAGGCTACTAATTGTTTTGGTAATTAAGTCGGTAACAAACCTGCGGGAAGCAAATGGCTACTCCACCCCTGATACCTTTTCCTGGCTTCCATAAAGCCTATTGATCAACATGATATGCACACATTTGCACAAATAACATAATCAAATTCAAAGGACACACTATAGATCCAAAAAAATTCGTAGTACACTACGAATTTCAACTGCATTGACACAGAGTTCTATAAACCAATGCATATCCATGGAAGGCCATAACCATTTTATTAATATATCTCTCCACTGTAATTTGCCAAGTATTAATCACAAAAGGACAAATATATGTTAACCATATATTAACCTCACCTTATTGGTCACGAAGAGCATCTCCTCTCTTTTCTCATTCTTCCAAGATATCACCTGCCCACCATATAAAAGCACCTAGCGCAACAAATGAAAAAATTCTCACTACAATCATCCAAGCATCAACGTTTCGATTGGCATCTTCATCTCCCACTAAAATTTGTCATTAAGTGACCAGATGAAACGCATACCCCACTCATGCAGAACAATATAATTAACAATAGTCATTTTTGCATATGTGAAAAACGAAATTACACTCAGCACAAACACAGCACAAAATGCGATAATCCCATCGATGATTAACATGAACATTACATTCTAATTGAGACCAGAAAAGCACAAATTCTCACTACATATCATCCCAGCATTACGGTTTCGAGTCGCATCTTCATCTCCTAGTAATACATTAAGGTAAGCAGATGAAACTTATACCCCACGCATGCAGAACAATATAACTCTAGTCATTTTTGCATATGAGGAAAACGAAATAAGCGTGAGCACAAAGGCAAACCCGAGCACAGGATGAACTGTAATAATCCCATTGATTAACATGAACATCACACCAAATTGAGACCAAAAAAGCACAAACCTCAACTGTAGAGCCGGTAGGTTCGGACAATATGACCCGACCCGATCCATCGCCGTCCTGGATTACGTTCACCGGCATCGTGCTTATCTCGTCGGAAGAAACTCGCGATCGGTTTAGGTTTTCGCACGCCCAACCAAATTGAAACCTGTAACACCAAATTGGTCACAAAATGGTTGAAAAATCGATCGACAATATTGCAAAAAAAAAAAAAAAAAAAAAAAAAAAATGAAAAGATGTGAAACTAACTGCACACTTAGCGCAACAAAAAAACGATCGAAAAAATATCTTATCATAAAATCATTACGGAGCTTGAAGAATCGTCCACCAATTTTCAGTCCGTTTTCTTCACGAAAGTGACGTAAATCTAATCGATCATTGTAATAAAAAATATCACATATGATGGGATGGAATGGATTCTGGGACAGAGATTTTCATTTTCGGTTATTATACTATTTTTTTATTTTTTTATTTTTTTTATTTTTTCACGAGCGAAAATAGCACTTGGCCCAGTGGGCTTATTTGGAAAGGTCAGTCTTTTCACATTTAGTTGGGTTTATTAATGCCTGGCCCACTCTACTCGTCCGGCTCCAAGTACAGAAGTACAGAAAGCATTTCCCCAGTCAAGTAGTAGGTTGAATCGCAATCGCAAGAATAATTTTAAGCTCCAATTGGATATATTTTATAAATTATTATTTCATCAATTAGTTGAAGAAAATAATATTTATTCATTTTTATTTTTTATTTCACTTATTTTTCATCAAAAAATTTTAATCATGTAAACATGCTAAATTAGAAATTTACGTCAATCGCTAACAATTATGAGATTTATGAATTTAAGGCAACATAATTGGGTGTTATTTGTTGAAGTAATAACGGTTTAGGGGATTAATTTTGTAATGGAATAAATGAAATCATAGAAATTAAATCGACACCGATTTGTCAGGCCCGTAAACAGACACAACGAGGAGATTTAAATCTCCGAGCCTATTTTATTGATAAATATGTTTACACGTGCGATCTGAAAACAAGAAAAGCCGATCGGCTAGGGCTGATTTCTGGGATGAGTAAGGGGCTACAATGATGCTCTATTTTTTTAGAACTTGTAAGGAGAGATGTTCTTAAGCTTTTTCGACCCCCTTTTCCCCTTCAATAGAGGCCAGATTTTATAGCCATTTTCAGGGTTTCGGTGGTATGGGCATCCCAACAATATAGGGCGACAACGTGGGGCGTAGTGTGGTCCGCGTGGATCAATGCAAATAGGTGATGGGACGCGATGAGCGATGTTGCGGGCTTTTTTTTTTTCTCAGAACAAGCACGTGTCATCAAAGCGATCAGTGGCCACTTGCAAGCGATTGTCGTGCCGATCGAGGGGTCTTTGGACAGGTCGTCTGAGGAGCGATCTCCCGCAATCTTGGACTTTGTATGCAAACTTGAGCTTAATATATGGGTTACGTCACCCAACAAGATCGGGATTGTTAAGGGGATACAACGATGTTTGATCGAGGCACGAAAGTTATGAAACGTCAATAAGTTTTTTTTAAATGTTTAAATTATGGATAGATATAAAAAATTTCGAATTGATAAACATTAACGGATAGTTTTATATGTTGTGCATTTATATTTTAAACCATGGACGGATCTATATATAGCCTGGGCTGGGCTTTAGCCCAGGCCTTTTATTTTTTTTTATTTTTTTAATATTATTGTATTTCTAGCACAACTCAATAAATTAGTTTATTAAGCCACTAAATTATTTATTTATCAATTAAGTCCAAAGACTACTAACACAACTTTAATAAAATATTATATGTTACTCATGTTCTATTATGCATTTACTCACAAAACACCACTGTACACCAAACTTCAATCAATAAATTAGCCACGGCCATATCCCTCCTCTAAAAACCGTAAAAATAAATTTAGAAGGAAAAAAAAAAAAAAACTATTCAACAGGAAGAACTACTTCCACAAAGACGATTTAATTTCTTATTTAATAGTACGTTATATTTTTAAACCCCCTATTACATATTTATTTTATTTGTCTAATTGTCTTTGTCTATCTTCTCATTTTAATTGAGCTAGTTAGGGTTTTAATAGTTATTACTAGTGTGTATGTGTGTGTGTGTGTGTGTGTTTAATCTCTTTTCATCTAGTGTGGTTATTGTATATCATAGTTGGATATAGATTTATGTTTTGTATGCATTTCATTTTGCAAATAACTATGTCATATGAAAAATATATTTATTTGTATTGTTGAATTCTTACAAATTCAAATGGAGCACCAACCTTCGGCCAAGAAAGGAAAAATTCAGTTGATATCATTATTATTTAAAAAATAGGATCGACATCAAACTAGTGAAAGCACATCAAATACAGTGCAAAATGAGCATAATGATTTTTATTTTTTTGTAAAAACTCGTCGGCCACAACTTCAGTGAATAATTGAAAAAAAAAATATTATGACATTTTTGTGAAAATATTTTTTTAAAATTCTAGTTCAATCTACTCTTAATTTCCGGATCTGTCCCTGTTTTAAACTATTCAAAATTGCTTTTATTTTTTGCTAAAAAAAATTTGTAGTTAATTTAAATATTATTATTTTTTAATATAATATGTTTATTAATAAAAAATAATCAAATGTGTTGCTTGTTTATATATAAAACATACTAAGCGTTTTTAGGATATTATGTATTGTTAATAATTCTAAACCATTTTCTAAAACTTATAAGATATTTTTATCTTTCAATCTTTTATGTTTTCTATTGGTTTCAAACTTTCAACAACTCTATAAATGAATGAGATGGAAACGTTTATTGAATTTAATGTAGATAAATAATATTTTATAAAATTAAGATTTAAAATTTGTTACTGATCCTATCTTTTTGTTTTGTTTTTTTAGTAATATCCCATCTTTTTATTTTTTTAGTAATTGAAATAATCATATAAAGATTTTTGAATGAATATTTTTGTCCTAATAGATTGGTTCCATCAAGTTGACGGCAAAACCAGACTGCATTCAAAGTACCAATACTAAATATATACCAAGTTTGTTATGCTCAAAAACCAAAGCAAGAAAAAGAATGGAACGTAAATCCCAAGGTGTATTTTAATGTAAAATAAAAAATATTATAAAACGATATATTTATCTCCTTCATTTAATTTCTTATTCAGTTCTATTCTTTAATTTCCTTTATTTTGGTATTATTATAAAAGAGGTATTTAGTTCATCTTTTAGTTCCCTTTATTCTGTACAAGAGTTACTTATTTTCTCCATTGCGTTTAACTTTATTTCTTGAAGTTATTCAGTTTGTTTATTTTCCTTTTACTCTAGTATTCACTATTTTTTCAATTTTTTTCAAATTCGATTCCTGTTTTTGCCTATCTATAAAAAGGTTTTTCATTTTCTATCTTTATTTTTTACTTTAGTACTTACCATTTCTCATATTCGTGTCTTATTTTAGACAGCGAGTGCAGCTTGTGGTAAGACTCTTCACTTATGATTTATAGATCGTGGGTTCGAGAAGAAGTGATAACACTATTGATCATCCTTTAAAAATAAAAATAAAATTCTAAGGAGGAGAAGTGAGAACACTATTGACCCTCCTTTAAAAATAAAAATAAAATTCCAGCATATTTCAATCACACTAGTATTCGATCATGTGCATTTGTACATGTATAAATAAAATATTTTCGAGCTTCCGAGGAGGAGAAGTGAGAACACTATTGATCCTCCTTTAAAAATAAAAATAAAATTCCAACCCTAATTCAATCACATGTACAAGTATTCGATCATGTACATTTGTACATATATAACTAAAATATTATAAGTTATTTATATGCATAATATATTAGAATTATAAGTTAGATAATGATATTAAACTTTAAACATAGAGTATTAAAAATTATATTTATACATATAATATTATAAATTTTAAATATATTGCAGGACCATTTTGGAGGAGGGTTTTATATCATGAGATTTGATTTTTCAAAATATTTGATGTAGCTTTGTAAATATATATAAAAAAAAAATTATTGTATGACTGCAATAGAATTTGTAGTCATCCTCCCTATATATAATTTTCGAATGCGCTGAGCCTACGTGGTTGCTTCTGGTGCTTCGGAATCTTATTTGGCGAACAACCATGATTCGTAATTAGGTTTGGATAAATAATATTAATATACTAATAATTAATAATCTAGGTTCGGGTATTCCATAAATATTATTTAGCTAACTTAGGTATTTTAATATCACTTTTACTAATATAACCCTTTAATTCTTTGTAATTTTACAAGTGAAGAACTAAGTGACTAATATATCCCTGAATTTTGATTTGTTTCATTCAATAAGCTATTGAATTATAAATGTATTGTAAAAGTTGATAACTTTTGTATTTCTTATCGGTTTTACATATATAATATATCAAATTAATCATCTTTTGATGATCTTCGATTTGACATCCATATTGTATATACAAAATAAATAAATTATATATATCTTTATAATAATAATAAATAATAATATTTATTAAAATTCATTAGAAAAATAAAATTATTTCCCAATTGATATATTTATATATAATGTAGTTATATATTGTAAGTTAAAAAAAATAGTATAATATAATACAAGTAAGTTGCACAAATAAAAAGTGTCATAATAAATATATAATAATATATATTCTTATAAAAGGTATATAAATTTTCAAACTACTTTTTCTCATTAATTTTAAATTTTAAGAAAAAAATTAGCAAGCACCCGTGTAATACACGGGTGTTGTACTAGTTCTTAATTAGTTGTGAAATATGTATTTATATAATATCAAAATATGTACAATATCAAAATAAAAATAAAAGTATTTTGTATTTCAAGACATAAATAGTGTTACAGAAATATGCACCATCTAAAATTGGACATGTCAGATTAATAGTGTAACTTAAACTTACATATTTTTATTAAATGGTGAACATATTTTTGTTAAATGAACACCTAGTTTTATTAAATGAACTACTATTATAATTAATTATTGGCTTAATAAAATTTTATTATAATTAATTATTGGATGAATAAAATTTATTGAAACTTACCAAACATGTATAGATTAACTATGCATACATGGTGTCACGATAATGTCATATTGAATTATTATAGCTTTGAAAACTGGACCGGGAACCGGCCTTCATTCCTGTCCGGTTTGCCACATCAAGCCGCTTAACATTCGAACTGGTCAAAAATTGGTGAACTGTTCGAGCTTTTGAATTTGAAATGTGTTGATTGAGAAATGGGAAGTGGTTTAAATAGCACATCTTTTACTTGTGTTTCTAATTTGGCATATGTTCTCTTGCTAAATTTATTGGGCCCTACAAGCAATATTGTACTCATTAAGAAATTATAAATATTAATCAACATTGTCAGTTGTATCTATTATGAAGTTATTATTTAGAAAAATGTCATACACTATAAAATTAATGATAAAAATATATAATTATATATTATACATATAAAATAAATAAAAATTATATATTAATTAAACCAGTTCGACCACTGGTCCGACCAATGATCCACTAAACCAAAGCTTCACCGATTTGATGACCGATTCGGTTTTCAAAACCATGTGGATTATTATAAAACACCAACCATCTTACAAAATACATACAAAACATATTTTACAGAACACTACTATGAATATTTTGCAACTCGACAATCATTATAAAACACCCTAATCATCTTACAAAATACAACCTATTTATATTTCACAAAACACTACCACCATGAATATTTTGCAACTTTAACACTCACATGAATGAACAAATATACATGCATATGATTTAATTGTTCTGACCGGTGTGAGTGCATACAAATTCTAAGGATGTTTGTGTATAACTAACTCAAAATTATACTCAAAATATAACGAACTTTAACTCAATATCACTATTTTTAATATTATCAATATAATTAAATTAAATAGTATTCATCAATAATTTTTACACATCGCATCAACTTTTCATTATTCCGTTACCCACATAATTTAGCTAAACATTTGTTCACGCTATCTTTCTACTACTTTCACCTCAAATTAACTTTATTTATTTTATTTTAAATAAACTCAACCCATTAACATCTAACAATACTAATTTTTTTAATATTAACCAAAAAAAAAAAAAAAAAAATCATTCAAACGGATATATTTGTATTCAGTCACCCACTAATTATTGTCCTGACCTTGGCATGGGGCCCCCACAATGTTAGATGTGCATGCATGTAATTTTCCACACCGTTAAGGTTGAATTTGTAAATTTTTACATTACTGTATTATGTGGATAATATAGTTACTTGATCTTAATTAAATTAATAATCAAATTTAGTTACCGTAAATATATATTTGACAGATTACTGATGTCTTAGAGCATCTCCAATGCTCTAATGTTGTTATAAAATTTTTTTTGACAAATGTCAAAAGATTAAATAGATTGTGAACCATGTAGGACAAATGTTGAGTTCACAACTATTAAATTAAAAAACCATCTTCAATGCAAAATGTTGCCTAATTACAATATTATCTACTTGCCAAATACTAAAATTTTAATATGAATTAATAAAATTAATAAAATAATTAAATAGTTTGAAAATGATAATAATTATCTCTCTTCTCCTCATTGGCTAATTAGAATGTGGCGTAGAATGTGAATGAACCACATTCTTCTCTACATTGTAGACATTAATTATGTCCACATCATCACAACATTTGTGATCACATTGTACATTGGAGGATGGACAATTGTGATACTAATAAATGTGTTGATGTAGAAAGTAAAATACCACTACAACATTGAGCATTGGAGATGCTCTTATAAAATGTGAGTATGACTTTGACTAAAATGGTATGTAATTCTCCTAGAACGGGTAGAATTAGGATTATACGTCTACTCATATCATGGATAAAATTAGAATTATATTTCTTCTTCGAAGTTTCTTATTTTCATGGATAGAATTAGGATTATATTTCTTCTCCGAAGTTTCTTATTTTTATCTTTACGAGATAATTTTGTTCTAGTCATTAGAAGTAAAAATATTTGCGAGTGCAAGCAAACACATTAACATACCTCATTTTATGAGCTCTCCAAATTAAAATATTCCTCACTGTTCCCGTGAAGCTAACGGCGGTTATTTCTATAAAAGGAAAGGGAAGATTCACTCTCACATTCACTCCAAAGCTATTTCCACATTGGGGCAGCTATATATATATATATATATATATATATAAGATTGAAGTGGTTAAGTGCTTTGCTTCAAGCTCAAACAATTATCAGAAAGACACATTTTTCTTCCTTAGAACCCAAAAAAGCAAATAACCTTGCACCCTCAACAAGCAATCAAACATCACATAATTTACAATATAATTTGCACTGCAGTTTTATCATACTCACCTAACTTCTGTTCTGTCCCCTCAACACAAATTTTGAAAAGCTTTGGCTGAAATCCAGAGGATATGGAGACAGCCATAGCAGAAACTCTTCTATTCGGTGAGCGGGAAGCTCGGATTTTCGCCGCCAGGGAAATCTGTAAGCTTGGTCGCAATGAAAGACAAAAGTTAGCCGAAAATGGAGCAATTCCACAGTTGATTTTCATGCTCGAGTCCCAAGATTATGAATCAATAGAAGCAGCTCTCTTGGCTCTGCTCAACCTTGCCTTTGGCAGTGAAAGGTTGGTATATTGATGATATAAATATCACTTCATAAAATTTATCAGTTAAAAGGCTGATTTAATTTGAAAATTTTCAGGATTAAAATCAAGGCTGATTTAATTTGAAATTTTTGCAGGAACAAAATCCGAATAGCGAAATCAGGGGCCACGCAAGCATTACTGAAGGTCCTCCAATGGCGGAACGAGTCCCTGCTCGAGCTTGCCCTGGCGGCTCTGTTGATCCTCTCGTCGTGCGCTGCGAATAAGCCCGAAATTGCATCCTCTGGCGCGGTTCAGCTCCTCTTCGAGCTTCTCGACTCAGAATCCCCAAACGGCGAGGCCGTCAGCCATCAAGCCAAGCTCGACATCATATCCACACTGCACAACCTCTTGGTCTCCCCCGAAACCCTACCGTCCGCAATCCTCTCCGACGGCTTAATCCGGCTGATTCACCTGATCTGCGACGCCGATAAATCATCGGATCTGGCGGAGAAGGCAGTCGCGCTCCTCGAATCTCTCATCTCCTCGTCGGAATCAGCGGTGAGCCTGGTGGCGGAGATCGGTGGCGCGATCGGGCTGCTGGTGGAGGCAGTGGAGGAGGGGACGGCGGCGTGCAAGGAACACGCGGCGGCGATTCTGGCGGTGATATGCAGGAGCTGCCGGGAGAGGTACAGAGGGGTGATCCTCGGGGAAGGGGCTATGCCGGGGCTGATGCAGCTTAGCGTCGACGGCAACCGGCGGGCGAGGGAGAAGGCCAAGGCGCTGATGATGATGCTCCGGGAGAGCTCCGAAAGCGGGCCGGCTAGGGTTAGGCATTCGAAGAGCGTTTTGGTCGAAGAGGTTATGAGGAAGATCGATAGAGGGGGAAAGAGAGGGGGTTCTATTCAGCTTGTGGAGAAGATGATTGCCAGGCTCAACTCAATCTAGTAAAACGAGTCGAGCCGAATTCGTGTTTAGTTTTTGTAGTAAACAAAGTGGAGCCGAATTCGAACTATTGATATTCGAATTTCGAGCTGATAAATGAATTTGATCTTTCCCGAGCCGATTATGCTAAAAGCCAAAAAAAAAAAAAAATATTACCAAAAAATCCATTCATATTTTAAGCTTTAAACGAGCTCGATCGCTCTCACAAACGACTTGTTTCACTTAACAATAGTATTGGTCTTTTCACTCTAGTTTTTTTGGAGGTAAATACACTTTCAATTATAGTTCTTATAGATACTAATTATGTGCCAATTGATGGAGCAGAATTTCATTACACCAAATTTTGGATCCAGAATATCACAAAAATCATTAAAGAAAAAATGCTTATTCAGTTCATTTTCACAGAGGCCTATCCCAATTTACACTGGCCTTCAACAAAACACATAAAGAACATAAAACTTCAGCCAGATAAAATCCAAACACCTCTCAGCAAATCCCCCCAAAAAGAGAGGAATAAAAAAAAAAAAAATCTAGAAAAAATCTATTTCATAGTAATTCCCGGATGACTTCACGTCAACAGCCGCCATCTTACCCGTCACAAGCCCAGGCCCAACCTCATCCTTGCCCATCACAAAAGGCTGCGGGACCTCCGGTGGGCTTGCGCACCGTATGAGAGCCCAATTCACGCTCTGAAAAAATGGGTGCTGCTTGATCTCGGTTGCCCCACGCCTATACGCCAGCCTGTGCTGCGGCTCCTTCACCAGCAGTCCCCGAATAAGGTCTCGGGCAGCAAAGCTCACAGTAGGAGTTTCGGGGAAACTCAGCGGCTGCCCCACCACATTGAACAGGGTCGCCCGGTTACCCGAACCTTTGAATGGGGTCCGCCCGAAAAGCAGCTCGTATAGGAAAATCCCGAGAGTCCACCAGTCAACTGCACTGCCATGCCCCTCGCCTTTGATGATCTCGGGCGCCAGGTATTCATGGGTGCCCACAAAAGACATGGACCGTGCGTTTGTGGGCTCCGCTATGAGTTCGGGGAGTGGGGTCACTTGACTGTGCTGCATTTCTGTGTTTTTTCTGGGATTTCGGTACCTTTTGGGCTTACCCAGGAGACGCGGGCCGAAGCAGGTGGGCTGGACGATGCAGGATGTGGGCTCGAGGCAAGCGGGCTGCATGCAGTACCCAGAGGCTTTGGAGTTAAGGTTGGAGTTGGAGGACTTGACGAGTGTGGGGCTTACGGAACATCTCAAGGAGAGGTCGAAATCAGAGAGCATAATGTGGCCGTCTTCACGAACGAGGACATTTTCGGGCTTTAGGTCTCGGTAGATGATCCCGAGCATGTGGAGGTACTCGAGGGCCAGGAGGACTTCAGCAAGGTAAAACCTGTGGAAGGGTTTTCGCATGAAGGATCAAACTTGAATTATGTGAAAGCTTAAATTATTGGAGAACTTGTTAATATGAAAATAAAGTGGGGGTATATATATCCATGCAATTGCTACATAACTTTTGTACAGAAGATAAATCAACTGTGTTGGGTAAAAAAAAAAAAAAAAATCACAAACAAACAAACAAAAAGCACCAAAAAGATGTGAAAAACAACAGATGCGCATAAACTAACAGCATGCGCTCACTTGTTGGTCAAGGAGAATTTACTCACTTATTGGTCAAAGGAGAGTTCTTACAACCAAGTCCAGAGATTAATAAACTATTCCTATTGAGAGAGAGAGAGAGAGAGAGAGAGAGAGAGAGAGAGAGAGAGAGAGAGAGAGCATCTTAAGTGCGAAGTCTTTGAAATGGTGTAGTTGAGCAGTAGAATCTAGTTATAAACATTCAGATGATGAAACTGTGATGGTAAAATATCTACATTTAAACTTTTGGTCAACTTAACAAATAAAGACACCATTTCACATCTGCCAAATAACCTCAATGCCAAATAATCAACATATATCACAACATCCTCGTAGCTTGAGAACAATAAATTCATAAATCATAAATGACTCGACAAAAAAGATATATGTTCATGACAAACATTAAATTAGTTACACACACACACACACACACACACACACACTTATATCAAAGGCAGCAAATCTAACCAAAATCATACCTTGCTGCATGCTCCGGGAAAAACTTTCCGGGCTGTTTCTGCCTAAGCGCGTGCAAATCGCCCCCCGAGCAAAACTCCATCACAAGAAAGGAAAACTTCTCCGTTTCAAAATGCGTATACAATGTCGGCAAAAAAGGATGATCGAGAGACTGCAAAATCTCCCTCTCTGTCTGAGCCCGCAGAACCTTTTTCCGACTAGCGAGGGCATCTTTGTCCATGACTTTCATAGCAAATAAAGTCCTAGTCCCAATCAGCTCTGCCAAATGAACACTCCCTATATCCCCACACCCCAACCTCTTAAAAATCCTGAAATTCTTCAGCTCAAGGGCCCCACCTCCTCGCGACCGGACAGCCTGGATTGCCTCCCACCTCACGTCATTCGCCTTGTGCGGCTTGTAATGCGCACTGCTAAAGCTACCCGAGCTGCTCTCGTCACTGATGTCACTGCCCGTGCTGGCCCGGTTAATGCTACTGGTTTTCCTGCTCTCGATGAATTCAAACGAGTTGTTAATTTCACCACTCTCTACGGATTTTCCCAGGCTACTCGCTGAGAAGCTCTGTTTTGCCTCTGTGTAATTCGTGGCCGAGTAGAAACTGCCCTGGGGGCTCAGGCAGTAGCTAGTTCCGGATTTAGATTGTAACCGGGGATTGGTGAAGTCGACAGTTAGTCCATTATTCGGAAAGGAGGATAAATTCACAGAATCAAGAATTTCATCCGAATCGCGGTTCTTCTCAGCATTAGCAGATGGTGGGTGGATCTTTCCATGGCTTTTAAGAGGCGTAAGGTGATTCTGAGCATTACCTTCCTCTATTTCACAATGAAATCGGTATTTTACTTCCTCTTTTGGTTTGTGATCGCCCTTTTGCTTCATATTGTGCTTTTCAAAGTAGTGTTTTGAGATAAGCATGGAGGCAGATGGTGGATATGAGGTTCTCATACCATGATCAGTAGGGATTGAGGTGGATTTAGACGAGCTTCCTTCGTTTTTCAATTTCTTCGTAAATGGAGGGTTAGGGGGACGAGTTGTTGCGAGTGCAGACGAGGAATTATACTCTGCATTACCAGTGGTTTTGGGAACTATCTTTAAGGAACTAACTCCCTCGACGAGCGAATCTATGGCACCGTGCGGCATGGTTACTGTTACAAATAATCGTCAAATGACAAAAATCAATCGAAAGTTTCAAAAAGTTACGAAAACGGGTATTTTCTAAGAAAAAAAAAAAAATTGATTAGAGATCACTAAAAGAACAGGGACTAAAAGGAATCAATTCAGACAGGGGTTTAATATCAAACATCTCTCTTATACTAAAAGCACGGCTTGGTGCATTCTGAAGTATAGGTCTAATTTGAGAATATACGGCTCCTTAAACAATCTAATCTTAGAGTAATAGAGAAGGAAAATTATAATTACTGAAAACTATATATCCCTTCCAAATCAGAAAATGCTCAGAAAAACCATTGCCCAATTAAATTCAACTCCATTAAACCTGCAACGCAAAAGAACCCAAGAAACCCAGGGATAGACAAAGCTTCTTCTTGATCATAAATCGATCCAGTTCGTGCCTCACATCACCATATAAACCATAAGAAACGAAAAACTCCCAAAAAAACTAGGATTAAAAAAAATATATGTACATTTCTTGATTTTTACCTTCTCTGAGAATGCCAATGTTGAACAATCATTCATCTCCCCTGAGAAAGTTAACGAACTTTGCAGTCAGATCAGATCGAAATCAAGAAACAGAATCGAATATTTAGATTGCAGCACAAGCGGCGCTCCCTCCCAAAACCCAGGAGAAAAGGAAATGAAAACAAACAAAATTGTATGACTATAAAAATACTAATAAAGCCAGCAAAAGATTGTTTTGTTCTTTTCCTTTTCTGTCGTACATTGAATTAAAATGGTAGGGGAAAAAAAAAAAGGGTTAACATAGGAAGTAGCTTGAAAACAAAAACCAGTTCACAAGCAAAGCTTTAAAAAAGCAAGAAAACAGGAAAAAATGACGATGGGGGGATTTTTCTTCTACGAAATTGACAAAATTTTAGTCTTTTAGTCTTTACTCAATTTGAGAAAATAAAATCACTCAATCAATCAGTTGAAAATTTTCACCTTTTCTTGTTTTTCGTAACGCCTCTCTTCGTGGGTGTGCGGTGTAGTACGGTTTACTCTGCGTGCAGCTTGTTTTTCTCATGAAGGGAGTTAATGCTCTCTCTCTCTCTCTCTCTCTCTCTCTCTCTCTCTACAATCTTTATTGTTTTCACGCAGTGCGTGTGTTGATGTGTGTGTAGGGAAAAAAAATAAAGAAAAAAAACAACTGGAAAATAAAGTTCTTGGGTTTCTTCTTTACTAGTACAACACCCTGTATTACACGGGTGCTTGCTAATTTTTTTCTTAAAATCTAAAATTAATGAGAAAAAGTAGTTTGAAAATTTAAATACCTTTTTTTTTAACTTACAATATATAACTACATTACATATAAATATATCAATTGAAAAATAATATTATTTTTCTAATGAATTTCAATAAATATTATTATTTTTTATTATTATAA
>CACSLK010024742.1:15318463-15332910 GCA_902706635.1 Striga hermonthica
ACAATGAAGCCGAATACGAAGCCTTGTTGCCTGGCCTAAATTTGGCTGAATCCATGAACGTGAAGCAACTAAAAGTTTTCTCGGACTCTCAACTTCTTGTCAACCAAATTAATGGCTCATACGAAGTCAAGGAACCTCGGTTAACCCCGTATCTATCCTTAGCAAAAAAGAAGCTATCAAAGTTCTCTGTTGATGTAGAACACATTCCACGAACTCTTAATGTTCAAGCAGATGCCTTGTCTCGATTAGCCTCAAGTACCGGGATGGAAAGTATGGAGTATGTCCAAGTCGGACAACAAGAGCAGCCGTCGACCTTCCTTCCTGAGGTCGCGGTTGTCGACCCAGTGACAACGTCACAAAAATCTCCGTCGTGGATGGATCCTGTCATTCAGTATTTAGAAACTGGGGCCTTACCTTCAAACCCAAAGGAAGCCCGAGCACTTCAGATCCGAGCAGCACGATATACACTGGACAATGGAATTTTGTTCAAACGAGGGTACTCCGTCCCACTTTTAAAATGCTTGAGTGAATCTGACTCACGGTATGTCCTCGAAGAAGTCCATGAAGGAATTTGCGGAAGTCACCCCGGTGCACAGGCTTTATCTTACAAAGTCTAAAGTCAGGGTTACTACTGGCCGACCTTAAAAACCGACGCCGCCGCATGGGTTCGCAAATGTCCGAAATGCCAAGTATTCGCACCCAACGTCCACCAATCTCCCGAGGAGCTCAAATCAATCTACAGTCCATGGCCTTTCGCCAAATGGGGGGATCGATATCATAGGTCCCTTGCCAACCGGAAAAGGAGGCGTCTGATTTGCCATCGTAGCGGTTGATTATTTCACCAAATGGGCCGAAGCCGAACCGTTAGTCACGATAACCGAACAGAAAGTTCTTGACTTTATATGAAAATCCATCATTTGCCGCTTCGGAGTGCCGAACTCCATCATTACCGATAACGGTAGACAATTCGAAGGCAAGCAACTTGAGTCCCTTTGCGAAGAATATAATATTAAACACTTTTTCTCTTCGCCCTATCACCCACAATCCAACGGACAAGTTGAAGCTGTGAACAAGCTCATAAAAACCAGCCTCAAAGTCCGACTTGATGCTGCCAAAGGAGCTTGGCCTGAAGAGTTGCCACATGTCCTCTGAACCTATCGGACAACTACCCGAACTTCTACCAGCGAGACCCCGTTCTCACTCACTTACGGATCAGAAGTCGTAGTCCCAGTTGAACTCGGTGCACCTACTTACCGAATTCAACATTTTACCGAAGAGTCCAACTCGGATAACCTGAAAGCTAATCTGGACCTGCTTGAAGAACACCGTACCCGCGCCGAGCTCAAAAATGCTGCTTATAAACACAGGAGCGAAAGATACGTTAATTCAAAATTCAAGCCGCGTACGTTCCGAGTTGGAGATCTGGTTCTTAAACGCGTGATGGGGGCCGACCCCGGCCCACTCAAACCGAAATGGGACGGACCCTTCCAAATTATTGAAGTCCTACCTCATGGGGCCTACCGAATTGCTCACCCTGATGGAACTCTACATCAATATCCATGGAATGTTGTTTTCCTAAAGAGGTTCTATCAATGAAATGTCCGAAGTCGGGTAGCCGACTCTTCTTTTGAACAGACCTTCCTTTTGCCTCACTGAACGGACGAAGTGACTCTTTTGATGTATTGAAAGTTTGCATACTTTTATTTTTGAAAAATCCAAGCAACAGTTCGGTACCGATGTAAAACACTTTGAAACTCGGTTCTATAAATATTTTGTACCGATGTAAGCATTGCGACACTCGGTCACGCTGATTCCCCATAATCTATCCAAAACCTACATATATTTTGGATGGGGTTGAAGCTCGTCAAACGCCATTTCACCAAGCTTGATTTGGCGGGTCCCGATTATTACCGAACGTAAAATAAATGAATCGGTTGGGGCCGTGTCACAATCGAACTCTGACGAAGTTCGGTGACCTCTATTTTGTTTTATGTACGGCCCAAACATGTGTTAAGTTTTGCGAATTCTTAATAAAGTTCGTATATTGACTTACACTAGTGGCCGAAGTTATTGAAAACAGCTCATTGCGGAACTCGAAATTTACCTTTATCGAAAGGCCCAAAACTCGGCTATTGACATGAATGAACCCGAGTTGGGACAGTCCATTTTAAAGAATCCGTACCGAGTTCAGTATACTTGATCAAAACTTGCTGACATTTGCACAGCAAACACAAAAGAAGATCTACGAATACCTCAAATCTTTATTAAAATATTGGGGAATTCCTTACATATTTCCTACTAAGGGAGTCAGTAAACCCGACATCCCCGACTACTTACTTATAAGTATATATAAAATCCTACTAAGGATGCCAACATGCTGACACCCCGATGTCTTACTTCAAAATTAATAAACTAAAAGCGCAGTAATAAAAATACTTCCAAACTTCAAGCCGCGTCGGTTGTCTTCTCAACATCGTGGTCAGTACCACTGCTCTCCCCGACTTCCATCCCTGAAGATAATCGCTCTAAGACCGCCACTTCCTTTGTCCTGGCCGCTTCCTCAATAGCTGCATCTGACATCGGGACGAGCTCATCACGAGGATCTCGCACGTTATCAGAATCACCCTCAATTGGAGGGACAATTTTGATGATCTCAACTTCCTTGTCGGTCGACTTAGCCTTTTCCTCAATGTAAGCTCTGACCCTGCTCTGAATCTGCTCTGGGGTCATATCATCAAAATGTTGTTCAACCTCCACGTCGGCAAGAGTCGAGAGATATATGTCGGCCAGTTCTTTTCTCTTCTCTTTTTCCTCTTCCAAAATCATATTGACATAAGCGCGGCGGAGGAGAGCTGCCCTGTCCTCGGAAAGCGGTGGCAAGTCGGAATTCGCAGTCATTTTTTCAGATCGGCGAAGCATCCAAACACAAAATTCCCGCTCGTCTTCGTCGGCCTCCACGTGCATCCCCTTTATCCCGGTGTCGAAGCCATACTTTGCGAGCTTGCGAAATAAGAATAGACGAGTGTCGTCGATATCGTAATAACCCGCATCGTAACGCTCGATGACCCACCGGAGTGCTAAGCAAGTGTTCATCTCAAGTTCCAAGTCTGGGCCGACTTCTTCCTCCACTTCGGCACCAGCCCCGTCTGCAACCTCCTCATTACCGATTTGAGCAACCTCCGCTTCGGGAACAGAATCCTTTCCAGCTTGAAGGCCAATCTCATACATGGCCTCACCATAAGACGATTTCTCCTTCTCAAGTTTAGCCAACTCAGCTTGATGCGCAT
Organism: Striga hermonthica; assembly: GCA_902706635.1. NCBI lineage: Eukaryota > Viridiplantae > Streptophyta > Magnoliopsida > Lamiales > Orobanchaceae > Striga > Striga hermonthica. Next base: position 15,321,751 of record CACSLK010024742.1, read on the forward strand.
CTCGTTGGTGGCCCACAAGTTCACGGACCTCGGCACACTCTTTACGAGTTGCCTCATGCTCGGCCTTCTCATCTGACAGCGCTTTCTCTGTCTCCTCAAACTTGGCCTCTAAAGCCTTGGGATGTTGCTCGGCAAAGGCAAGGCGCGCCTTAAGATCAGCCACCTCGGTCTCAAAAGCTTTCTTCTCCTCGGACAACGCCGAGATTTCAGCCTGCGCCACTTCCAACTGAGCGACTTGTTTAGAAATTTTGCCTTTCATGTCGGCCTCCACCTTAGCCGACTCCTCCTTCAACAAGGCAATCATGGCATCCCGCGCAACAATGGTGTCTTTCTTCCCGTTCAATTGAGCCGCAATCCGACTATGATCGTCTTCAGCAGCGACCAGACTGACCAAAGCCCGACCCAAACACGCCTTGGCGTAGCTCAATTTATCTACACTTGATAAAGAGGAAACGCCCACTTTGGACTTTGGGTCCCACACCATCAAAGGCACCCGTGCCGCAGCTTTAGCATTCTCTGGCATGTCGATCCTCGAGGACATGTGCGGGTACTTGACAGACTGAAAAGTGGTGAACCACTCTTCCACAACGCCTTCAGGCACCTTGACCTTGGCGACCCTGTCGTCATCAATCGACAAAAATGATTTCTAAAACAGGGGCGACTCATGTGCACCCTTCTCACCCACCTTACGACCGGAGTCATGCTTCTTCTTTGACCTCCTCTCCGCTCCAGAAGAATCTCCCACGTCGGACATCTTCACCAACTTTCTCTTTTTCCTTCTCTCGAGTTGAGCAGACTCCATGGACTTCGGAGGAGATGATGGCTTCTCTGGCTCCTCTCTCTGCACCCCGGAGTGCGGTAACTCGACCACGGCCACTTAGGATTCTGTCACATTAGGCTCAGGCTCTACTTGATTGATCGCAGCAGCATTCATAACTGGCGGTACCTCGGTAGTTGTCACTTTTTGTAGAGACTTCGGGCTCTCTGGAACAGCAGCCGAAGTCGCGCTAGACCCCACCTCGGTCGATTTTTTGTCGGCATTCTTTTGGCCAGCAGTCCTCTTCACCAAAGCGCGAACTAGATCCCTCCTCATGGCGTTAGTCAGTCGCAGATCTCGGCTTTTACCAAATTTGGATTGCAGATCCCTATTCGGATACTTGCGCCTGAAGTCCTTAGCCTCCTTAACAGTACAATAACCCAAAAATCCGAGGAGCGGATAGTATACTGCATTAAAAAACAGTAGACAATCAAAGTCACAGCCAGCTGTTGAACATATGTTGAAGTACGGACAAAGATACTAAAATATTAAAGTCCACTTACCGGGGTCAAATTTCAAGCTAGAAACTCCAGGAGACATACCGGCAGCTTCGAGTTTCGGATCTACAACAAGTGTACGATAATCTCGTATCTCCTTGTCCAAGCCAGCAAGTGTAATCAACTTCCCACCGAACTCCGGACTAAGCCTCGGCTCTTTCTGTTTAGTCTCTTTTTCTACAAAGGGTAAAAGTTCCGACCTGTTAGTACACAGAACAAAACCAAAATCAGAAAAATATACCCGAATTGAAAAACGGAATAAACTCACTTGCTCCGGAATGAATCAACATCGGAATTGTCATCCCGTCAATCCGAAGTTCATGGAAAAATCTCTTGGATTGCCATTCTCCACCAATCCACAACCACTCTTTTTGGAATCCGTGGAGAGTTTCCGGGATATCGGTTATTATCTCACCGACTTTCAGGCCATGTTGTGGTTTCGCTCCGGCAAAGAAACAGCACGAAGACTCCGCAACATGTCTCCTCGGACTCTTCTTAAAAGCAAAGATGCTCCTCATTTCTTCACATGATGGCAACCCCTCACCCTGCTCGTGCAGCAGCACCATTAAACCGATTATCTTTTTCCAACTATTAGGAGTAATCTGGCACAACGGTAACCCCCAACTCCGGAGGTATTCTGTGATCAAGTTCGGTAACGGGAACCTCAACCCCGATCTCAAGCTTTCCGTAAATACACCCACGCACCCCGGAGGAGGACTTGTTATTCTTTCCCCGGGATAAGGGGCGAAAATCTTCACCGAAGGTGGAATCCGCACTTGTTCTCGCAGCATTACCACATCAGCATCGGTCAGAATGCTCGGCTCACCGTCAAAATCAATCGCAGGATCAGGCCATCTTCTCACCGGCCTCCTCCAGTGAGGCACCTCAACAACGGCGGCGTCTTCTTACACCACGCAGTCACCATCTTCATCGTTCGGCTTGATATTTAGATGCCTCACTAACATCGGATCCCACCGATGATACTCAAACGCTAATTCGACCAATTCTGAGTCGTGATATACTTCCAACGGAACTGACTCGGTACTAGAAGAACTCGCCACCGCCTTCCCCTTTCCCTTTGACGCCATCACACAAAACGAAGAACACAGAACAAATAACAAAATAAAAATTAGAGGTGAAGCTTACCAAAGAATCCGCAGTCGAACGGTGCACAAAGAATAACTTTTAAGTTTTCAAGGAAAATTCAACAACAAGGTTACTGTATGCAAAAGCTCATGAATTGAAGCGAAAGTGAAGAAAGTTCAATCAGAAATTGCGAAGCCCTATTTATAATCTCCAATTTCTGACCGTTAGAGATCCTAATTAGGGGCGCGTGCAACCGACGCGACCCCTAATTCCAACCGGTGCCACCCTTTCATCTAACAGAAGCCTACTGTACATGTGGCACTCTATTAAAGCCGACCGTTACCTCATTTAAGACCATTACGGTGCGACCATTCGCATTAACATTAAATTGTCGACCGTTACGTCTGTTCATATCTCTCCCGTTATTCCCCAGACAATAACAGATTTTCACCAAGTGTTTTCACCTCGGTAATCAACTCCACTCCGGAAGGTACGACCCACTTCGGTTACCTCGAGCGCGCGTTAGAATAACGAGAATACAGAATGTCTAGCTTTCAGTCTCTTACCGATTCGAAGCCTCAAATTGTACTGCAATATCGACTACCATCACTTCGTATGCTCACCGATATTGGGGGCCTCTCTGTTATCATCCGACTCGGTAAAACACAATTACGGACCTTGACCCGCATCTTCAACGAATTAGACTCCAAACACCGACATGACCCGAAGTCATCCCGGTTCGCACAATAAACCGGTGTAACCATAAAAGACCGAAGTGATCCCTACCCACCGAAGTCACTCCAAACCGAGGTCAAAGCGAATCGAGGTCGTCACCTCCTAAAGCAGGTGACAAGGCGCCTACACGCCCTTCTCACGATCTACGAGGTTTATTATCATTTACGTAGGGCCCACTGGCTCTGCCGCCCTTCAAAAGTAGCTTTATCAGACAAGCGACGCACGAATCCCGATGTATATACCAAAAAGTTACTATAAATAGGTAGTTGATGATACTTGTACAGGGGGGATTCCTGAAAAACCGATTTCCTATAATGAAACGCGAAACAGCTCATAGAAGCTTTTCACCTCGGTTCACCTCGGACCGGGGCCATTGTTGAGTATTTTATACATGCTTTACGCTCAGATTAATCATCACTACTAACTAAACGCAGGACTAAATCGTTGTTAGGAATCATATAACAACAAGTCTGTCAAAAAAAAAAAAAAAANNNGTCAAAAAAAAAAAAAAAAGATTCAGCTAAATCAATTCATCAACTAATTAAATAATATAATAATACATTTGGGAGATTCATTAAAGTAGAACTCTCATGTAACTCAATTGATCAACTAACTCTTTTTTCGTTTCACGCAAGAAAAATCCTATACCATTCGATTTTTATTCCCTTTCCATAATTTTTTTTTTTAAATACAATTCCAAAAATCATATTAATATAAATTAATATAGATTAATTGATTCATATATATATAACATATTTTATCAACTTCTCCAATTCTTTCACATAAAAAAAACGAAAAAAGAACTTTCGCAATATAGAAAAAAATGGCACCGTTATTTGATACACTCCATGCAGTTAATAGGTCCAACAAGCTACAATTTCACACTCATATTGTATCTATAAGTTAAACATGTTGTGTATATATGTGTGTGTTGAACTTTTTTTAGACGTGGTTTTTACATATAAAATAATTTAGAAAAATTTAGGTGACCTCACATTTTTTAAGAATAATATAGAACATTTTAGATGATCTTACATATGTTATATAACAATTTATGTGTTTTTAATATTTTAAACATACATGTTTAATGTTCTTTTAATAAAGATAAAAAAAATAAAAATATTACTGAATACTATTTATCTAATCAATTAGAATCGATATTAAAATAATAAATTAATCAAGTTTAATGTTCTTTCAATTGATTTATATAACTAAATTCTTTTTATTTGCTTTTTGGTTAAATATGTAAATATTGATTTGCTTTTCGTTATAACCAGTAATAAAAATATTGGTTAATATAAAGACTCATTTAATTGTATAATAGTTGACGACCAATTTATATGTATTCTTTCAATTATTTTTGGTATATAAAAATAAAAATTGGAATGGGTTATTTAATTTCCAAAAAAAATCAATAGCAATAATTTGGTAATTATTAATAAATATTTAGTGTGAATAATTTATGTACATACATACAATTTTTTATTTTAGTTAATATGAAATCAATAACTTATCTAAATCTATTGATTAAAATTTTCATACCTTTTTTATCAATTATTTTATTTTTACCTAATTTATTTTTATTTTTATTTTTATTGACATGATAATCAACAATTTAAAATTAAACTTATCAAAAATTTACAATCAATTATTCCGCTTTTTCCTAATCTATAATTTTATTTGATTTGTAAAATATAAATTAACAGATATAATTATAGGTTAATCACTGAAATGATACTACATACATATATATATTTATATTAAATTGTAAATATTTCGTATAACACCTAGATTAAGAAATTTTAAACTATGATTTATTTTCCGTTTAGTTTTCATATCGTTGTATGTTTTTTTACTTCCATCTCTTTTATAAAAACTTCGAAACATTTTTGTATATTATTCAGTTTGTATATATAATATTAAATCAAACTTTGTTTTACAAGCTTCACTGTTGTTGTTTCACGTGTACGTAATAGATAAAAGTCGTGTATTGACATATTCTTAAAAAAATTGGTTTTTGGTCACAACCAATTATATGTTAGTGTTACGCGTGTAAGTTATAGATAAAGAAGAGTCAAGGTCAACCTTTATTTTACGTTGGCATTTTCTTAAACAAATCGATTTTTAGTCACAGACGATTATGTTGTTTGTTTCGCGTGTAAGTAATAGAAAATGGTTGAAAATATTAGTTTGTGGGGACGACAAGTTGCTTAGTTATCAAACAAATATTGTTGTGTATGATGAAGTTTTTAATAATATATATTTTTTTTTCATGAGGAACATTTTATTATTTAACAATTTTCTTATGAATTATCACTCTTTTATTTATTAATACATTTTAAATTTAATATTTCCTAAAAATAAATACAGCTCGTGCATCGCACGAATTACATACTATATCTCGATATAGATATAGATATCCAAGGTAGAAATCTTTATTTATATGATTGATATATTGTCAAATAAGTTGACTAAGATAAATAACATATGTAATCATATGCTTGTCAATTATATAAACATGTAATATTATACCATCTTTTATGAAATTACAAAGCTAATTTCAAAGATATATGTTTTCTTTTCTTTATTTGCTCTAACACACTAGGGAGAGATTAGAAAGATTTCAATAATATAACCGAAATTCAAGCATGTTTATATTAAACTAGTATTCACCTATGCATTTGCACATATATATAAATAAAGTATTGTGAGTTATTCGTCTGCATATAATGGTTAATGATTTTTGCTAAATTTACAATTAAAGGAGCTGAATTTTTTTTTTTAAATTGTGTTTATCATATTGGATGTAATGTATATTTTAGTATGTATATTTTTCTGTGAATTATTTATTATTTATTTAGGAATTCCAAATACGTTTTTTATTTTCCAAAAGAAGTTAATTTAAGTATAACCACAACAATAACATCTAATCACATTAAATAGTCAACACATTATATGGTCAGCTGTAAGTAAATAAAAAATTTAAAATGATTTTGTAATTTTAAAGTGATTAGTATGTTGATTATCTAATAATTAAATGAGAGGTTAAATAAATAAAAAGTAATAGTTTTTGGAGGGAAAAAAATTATATTGCCACATAAGTATAATTTTATAGGTTTTATTAAATGCTCTTGAGCCAGCAATTATATATATAGATTATTATTATTATTATTATTATTATTATTATTATTATTATTATTAAAAAACAATTGTTTATGAGATTTTAAAGGTGTTTGACTATACTATTAAAACAATTTACTATTTTTTTTTTTAAAAAACTCATGAGTACAAAAGAAAAGGGTAATATTGATGTTAAAATAAATAATATAATTACGTAACTTTAAACAATTGTTTATAATTATATAATTTATATTTATTGTGAATTATTATTAGTTGGTATTAGCAATAACTATTATATAATATAATAGAAATATACATGATTACAATCAATATGGTGTATTAATGTGAGAAATAAAAAAATATTAATGATAAATTTTGTAACCGAAAATGGAGAGAAAATTTTAGAGGTTTTATTAAATAGATTTTATTAAATGCTACATGCCAGCAATTATATATATAGATATAGATATTACATACAAATTTATAAAAAAAAAATAGATTATTATAATCGTATGTTTAATATTGATAATAATCCCTTTTTATGAATTATTAAGGGCAAAATAGAACAAAATCGGTTGACACCACGCGTCTCTCTACCGGATTATTTAGAGCGAGCGTCTTTTTGTCTCTCTCTCTTTCCTTCTCCTCCTCAGATTAGTTCTCTTTCTCCGCAAGAAGTAGAATACATCAACTCGCCCCATACATTACATACATACACACACACACACACACACACACTATGTGTATTTCTCATCGCTTATTGCCAATCATGTCATCGCTCTCTGCATAACCTCTGATGGGTCAACGATTTGAGTTCTGTTTGGATTATTATTAGATTCTTGTTCCAAACATAATTGCTGAAGGTATGCCGCCCGTCAGCATTGCCTTTATGTATATATTCTTTCTTCCGTCTATGATTGTTGCTTCTATTTGCCATTCATATTTCGTGTTTCATACGAATTTTTATTCACAACAATAGCCCTTATTTATGTATTTATTTTCTAATGATATTGCCTCATCCATAGGTGTATTGTTCTTCTAACCCATACCTTGTTTATCTTGTTTATATGGGTTAATATATTATGTTAGGATTTTCTTATGCCCGTGTAATTGTTAGTAGAAAGAAGTAGGGTTTCTGCTGGATTGGATATTTCTTGACTCTTTTTTTTTTCCCTTTTTTTGGGTGGGGGGTTTAAAAAGTGAAACCTTTTGAATTTTTGTTACTTTAATTTGGTGATTGTGTTTCCAATTAATGTAGAGCTGGAGAATATATGGAGTTGAACAAGAAAGAGAACGTTTGTTTTAGTATCAAGTCGGATGATGAGCGTTTGATGGAGTTTTCCCCAGTCGTAGAAAGAAAGAATTTGGTGGATGCAGAAGGTTCTGCATCTGATGAGGGCTGTAAAGATATTGCTGATTTGCTGCCCAACGATCCGTTTGGCATGGAGTTCAATATAGGTCTGCCTGTTGACCCCTTTGACATGGATTTCAAAGTAAGTTTGCCTGCAGACCCTTTCGGCATGGATTTCGGTAGAGGGACAACTTTCAAGGCCGTTACTGGTTGGATAGAAGAATTCAGTCTAAAAGGTCTTGGCTTTGAGACCGATCAAGCTCCTGAAGATAAGAATAATGCTGATAGCAAGATAGTTGCTGGGTTGAATTTTTACTGGACCAGCTCTATGGAATATGAGCAGAAGGAGGGAGAAAATGAGGTTCTTCATCATGGTTTGAGGGCATATTCTAACGATGGGTCAAATGACAAGCAGGATAAGCTAGGTGGTGAAGTGAATGACTTGATGTGCTTTGGCTGTGAAAAGTATGGGCGCTTTGCAAATTTGAAGGATAATAATGATTCGGATGGGGGTGATCCATCTGATGCTCTCTTCTTTGCTCTTAGTTATCTTGGTGTTAAGGACCTCCTTTCTGTTGAACGGGTTTGCAAATCCTTGCAGGATGCTGTTCGTGAAGAAACCCCTATTTGGAAAAATATTTGTGTAGATCACCCCTTGAATGGTAAGATTACTGATGATGGTCTTCTTGGATTAACTAACAGGGCTAAGGGTAACCTATCCAGCTTGAGCCTTGTTAAGTGCTCGAAGATCACAAATATTGGTCTTAAGCGTGTGCTTGAAAGAAATCTGGCGTTGACCAAGGCAAGTTAACTTACATTTATTTGCGTAAAGTTTAAATGTATTGACATGATGCAACTTTTTTTTTTTTTTCTATTTAGTCGTGCTATTTATCCGTGCATACATACTGGTTTGTTAACAAAGTGATTGTATATTCTTAAAGACGTGGGAATTTTTAGTTTATTATTGTACCCTGTGTAGCAAATGCTATGTGATTAGTAATATTCATTATTATCTTACTTGATTTGGTGGGGCCAGTTTTGTTTTTGGAAGGGTGGCGGGGGTGGGGCCAGTTTTGTTTTTGGAAGGGTGGCGGGGGTGGGGCTTTTAAAAAACACGTATGCCTACAAACAGATAACGAATAGCAATGTTTATTAGTAATTGATAATTTATAGGTGGTTGATTTAATGATCATCCCAGATCGGATATTTCTGTTGATTTTCACAGTTACTGAAATGAAACATAATACCAATTTTGTGCAGAAGTAATCTCTTTTAGCTTACTAATTCCATGTATCTAATTTTAACACACATAATCATTAGGGAAAACTTGCATAGCCCATGATGCTAGCACATATAGAAATTTATTGACGTAACAAAAAACCAGTTAATCTGTTTTTCGTTTATCAAGTATGTGCTATGATTTGTCAAATAATATTCGTTAACGAATACATTATTCTTTGTATATAGTTTCATCTTTATCCTTTTTCATATACTGCACGAATACATTATTCTTTGTATATAGTTTCATCTTTATCCTTTTTCATATACTGCTTACCATATAAGTAAATTGTTTGGTTCTATTTGCAGTTAAGCGTGCAAGGTTGCCGCAAACTCAGCATTGACAACATTCTGCATGATCTGAAGGCCTTCAATTCAGTTGCAAATCCTGGCATTAAGCAACTAAGGATTGGTGAGCTGCAGGGCCTAACCATGCAGCACTACAAAGAGTTTAAGCTTTTGTTAGGGACAGTTGAGGACAAAAAGGGCGGGAAGTACAAACCGAGGTTTTTTCGAGCGGAAGATCTGTATCTCTCTCTAGACGACGAGCGGGCCATCGACATCGAGATGTGCCCGAGATGCCATCAGGTGAAGGAAGTGTACGATTGCCCTGCCGACAGTTGTCGGGAGAAGATCCACTTGGCAAACGCATGCAGAGGTTGCATATTCTGCATCTCTCGTTGCATTAGCTGCGGTTGCTGCCTAGACAACAAAGCTTACGAGGAGACTTTCTGCCTGGACTTGCTTTGTCTTGACTGCCTGAGCCGGCTGTTTAATTGCCGAGAGGGTCATGCTTGCTTTCACCAGAAAGCGAGTTATCACTTTTTCTTATGCGGCTAGGCATTGTGGCCTTTTTAGGTATGTATTAAAAAAATGCCTATTAATATGGAATGTGGACGCCATTTGGTAAAAGTATGATAAAGAGATAATCGGCGGTTTATCTTAGTGGCGGACAAGCGTTGTAGTTAACGTATTATGATGGGGAGGCTTAGATGCTTGATTGAGATTTTTCTCGATTTTGAAAAAAAAAAGGCAGTGAATTTGATACTATCGTGATGGAGTTGAGGTGGATGACGTGGAACCAGCAAGTTCATCTTGCCATCGTTTTTTGACGAGTTGTGGATTGGCATTAACAACGAATGAGTATGGAATGTGAAGTTGTGAACTACTTTTGATGGGTGTTTGAAGGGGTTGGTGCTTGTTTGTGTAGCCAAAGATAGAATTGGCTTATTATGGTTGGGACTTGGAAGATTATTGAGTGGTCATGCAATGCTCCTACCAATGATTCATTCAGACTGCTGCTGTGAGAGAAAGGAGCTTCTTGTCTTGTGACATTTGGTAGCTTAGGGGGAAATAACAAAAAAGAGAGTAAACGATGCGTGTTGTGTTTTATTTTGTAAGTGAAAAACAGTTGATTATTCCATTATATATGCAATATATATTCTGTAGTTTCTTAAGAAATGAATGATTCTGTGCAACTTGGATATCGATTCTTTAAGTATGAAGTATTTCTCTTTTTGCAAGATTTTTAAGCTCTTCGGATAACAATTTGGCTTGCATGTTAGGTAAAACTGTCATAAAAGCTTCTCAATTAGAAGAAGAAGAAGAAGAAGAACCACACACTATAAAATTTATTATTTATCCACTCATACATATATCTACCTTTCATTATTTTATTTCTTTTACATAACATCAACTTTAATTATTCACTTTTATCTTATCATAATCACACTTTTAAAATTCACTTTTCTTCCAAAAACTTATTTTTCTATAATAAAAAAAATCCAAAACCGTATTTAGTCGCTCACACGATGGAGATAAGTAAACTAGACCTGGGTGTTCCACCTTACTTGGAATGTGCACGAGTGCACTATTCAACAAGTATTATATATGTCTAACTAAGGTGTATTTTGTGTATATATTTATTTTGGACAACTATTTTCTTATGTACAAAAATTAAACTTCAAATAAATAATATAACAAAAAAATATTAAACAACATATGCATAAATAATAATGTAATATATAATCACTATAGTTATATTAGGCGTTTAACTAAGGTACAGATTGAGTATATACTTTATGCAGAACATATACTCAAATTTTTTACATTATGAAATACATAAATTACCTAGTACAATATTAGCTTAAGTTTACTTTTATTTAAGTGTCATGCATACAGACGAACATCACCATTAAATCTAATTTATATGTGCAAAGACATCTACATTTAATTAAAGTAGTAAAAATTTTTGTACCAAAAAAAAAAAAAAAAAA
>CACSLK010024742.1:15350058-15360181 GCA_902706635.1 Striga hermonthica
AGGAGGGAATTGAAGGGAAAATTTAAACCCCTCCCCCTTACAAAAAGTTGAACCAAACAAGAGGAAATAAAATTTTCCCTCCCCTCCCTTCCCCTCCCCTCCGTTTCCCCCGAACCAAACATAGGCTTAGAGTAGTACTGGCCCGGACAGCAGAAGGCTAATCCATCACTTGGACAGGAGTGTAAGTGATCAAGACTCGGCAGTCTTTGTCAAACGGGTCATCAGATGAGATGACAACGATGTGTACATTCAATTCATGGTGGGATAATGGGTAAAGGGATGGAAGCTTTATGTGATGTCCGGTGAGAGGATTGGAGAGGAAGAGATCACTGTAGTTTTCCTCTTTAAACAGAGCAAGCCAGCCGCGAGACGATCCCACAATGTCCAATCTATCATCATCATCATCATCATCATCGTCTGTTATTGATCTCTTGGGGACACTTAATACTCTGTCCAAGCCCAGGCTGTAAAACTCGTAAAACATGTCTAACTTTTTAATTCTTGTTATTGCCTTGGAAAACAGGTGGCAGCATCAGCCAAGGCGACGTGGAAGCTGACCTGTTGGTTTTCGGCACATTGGCATTAATAATCGTACTTGAAAGATATAATTTTTTGGCATTAGTTCGATGGTTTGAACAAGCACCTGGAACCACAGAAAAAGGGAAGATCTTTAATTATTTTATTTCCTTACTTGAGTTTATTTTGAATTCCATATATAAGATTGTATGGATCTTATTATGGTATTTTATGTTATAGGAAATCGGACTTGAGAGTAACAAAGGAGGAAGATGCGTATAAGCTAAGGAGATCTAGGAGAGAGAAGAAGAAGATCTACTTGCCAAAGTTAAGCTACAAATATGGAAGGAAATCATTCTTGGAGTCCTATGCCTTGAAGAATACTCCAATACTAAGGAGATCATATAAATACCCTAGGAGAAGCTCCTGTTGCGGCTGCTGAGGAGATAACAATTTATAGAGCAACATTCGAGCTTATTATTTAGTTTAGTTTTGTACACAGTTCAATTTAAGAGTTCTTACACACTCAAGAACTGAAGCTGTCTTTGTTTTAGTTTCTTTGTTTCAATTCAAAACTATCTTTTGTTTTTACACTTAGGGAGTAAGTGTAGGATAAAAAGTCCATGGGACGTGGCCGGAGAAATAGTTGATAGGATAGTGAATAGTGTTGGCTAGACTAGAAGGGAGTTCGAGTCTTGTAAGTCTAAACTATGTCTCTATGCGATTTATCAATGAAAGAACTTTGAGGGAAGTGGGATGCTTCCCTGAAGAGTTTTTATATCTTCCATCTAATTGCTTTCGCATTTTACAATTCCTATATGCGTTCGTACTACACTTAGCGCACTCCGTGATAAATATACGTTTCAGTACTCAAGTTATGTCCATGTCGAGGAAATGAATTGAAAATCAAAACAGTGTAGGATTTCGTTGCCATGTTGACTTGTTGAGTGCTTCTAGTCCTCCTCGTCAGCATGAAACCATGGCGATTGGGTTTGAATTTTTTCCTATCTCAATCAATCTAATGGATGGTTAAACTCTTCTTGTGATGCAAGTAAGTAAACATATATAAGGGCTCCTCATATATAAAACAGTATCTTATCTCGTAGTTATCTATTGATTGATTTGATTCCTTATTTTTAATGATAGCATCGTACCATTATTTAGTAGTATTAATTGTTCATAGGTAAGGTTACTTCTTATAACTACAGAAGTCTAAAGACAATGATATTAGTATTGATCATGCCTATCAATTTTAATTGGCTTAATTGCTAATAAATCCATGACTTTTTTCGAAAATTGCAATTATATGCATCACTTTTAAACTTGGCAAATATATACACAACTTTTACAATTTTGGCAATTTTATGCACCGAGCCCAATTTCAGGCTTTGACTGCTGGCATGGCTGCTGAATTTAAAAGTGATGCATATAATTGCAACTTTCGAAAATGTCATAGTTTTATTAACAATTAAGTCAATAAAATATTTATTTGATTTTATTTTACTATTTATTTTATTATATTTTCTATCTTATATTATATTATCTTATAAGATAATAAATATAAGATAATGAATATTTATTATATTATAATAATATTATAATGTATTGCATTATATAATATTATATTTTATAATATAATAAATATAAGGTAATATAATATAATAATTAATAAATAATATATTATCTTATATTATATCATTTTATAAAAAACATATTATCTCATATTATATTACCTTATATTATCTGATATAATAAAATATATGACAATATAATAAATAATATATTTACTTATAAAAAGTGGTAAAATAAATAAAATAAATAGATTTTTATTTTTATACTTTATTATGTTAGATTATTTTATTCTTATTTAATTGTCACTGGTGCACTTTAATCTAATTTATTTTTTATTTAATTTTATCATTATTATTTTTTATTTCCAAATTTGTATAATTAATTTTAAAATTAATATATATAATAATTTATTTTAATGTAATTTAATTTAAATGCACTATACTATAGCAATCTTACTTTATCTTAATTTATTTTTCTTTTATTATTATATAATTTATTTTATTATATTTTAATTATTATAAGTTTATATCTTATTATTATAATATACATTATATTCAAAATTTGATTGTATTTATTAATACGTAGCATCCATATATTCACAAGTTCAAAAATATAATGTATTACATTATATTATTATTATTATTATATAATAAATATTCAATATCTTATATTTATTATCTTATAAGATAATATAATATAAGATAGAAAATATAATAAAATAAATAGTAAAATAAAATCAAATAAATATTTTATTGACTTAATTGTTAATAAAACTATGACATTTTCGAAAGTTGCAATTATATGCATCACTTTTAAACTCAGCAGCCATGCCAACAGTCAAAGCCTGAAATTGGGCCCGGTGCATAAAATTGCCAAAAATTGTAAAAGTTGTGTATATATTTGCCAAGTTTAAAAGTGATGCATATAATTGCAATTTTCAAAAAAGTCATGAATTTATTAGCAATTAAGCCTATTACTATTATCCTTTTTTTTTATCTTTTATTCAAAAACAAAGATGTATGACATGAGCTTATCCCAGTAACATGGTCAATTTAAATTAAGTTAGTATATTAATTTTCAATCAAACTGTCTTTTTGTATATATCTCTCACTTCTATATATGCCTGCACACAAATAAATAAATAAACTTGGAGATAACCAAAGAATTCAATATTATAGTGAGATCAAACAAAGTCTTGTAAATAAATAACCAAATAATTCCTGGCATTTTGATGAGAAACTTGCTAGGGATCTTTTCAGTAAGAGTGATATGAATGAGTAATGACACAGGAGCAACGGGATTCTGGCATAAACGAATGATAATAATAATAATAATAATAATAATAATAATAATAATAATAATAATAATAATAATAATAATAATAATAATAATAACAAGAAAAACATTACTAATTAAATGTAATACTTGGAAATTTTCACTACAAATAACTAATGCAAATGCTAAGAAATGAACTAAATGACAGTCATGAGCTATAAGTGATCTGAAACAACCAAAACAAAATATGAACTTCATTTGATTGATGATAATATTGTTTGTGCAGAATTTGTTGGAATTGTGCAGTTCTGCATGAAGTGTTGCATGGAGTATTTTGTTTACCAGTTTTTTTTTTTATGTTTTATTTTTCGTTTTTTGGTTCAGTAAAAGAGTCGCGTTTCTCACTTGTTAGGGCGTGTTTCTTTTACGTTTATTTTACCAGCTTTCTTTTATGTTTGTGTCGAGTGCTTATTGGACCACGTGTCACTTTGTGTTTGGTCATTATGGTTGTACGAACTTTATCACGTGGTTCTCCCTTGTCTTGTTGAATTGAACAATTTTTACAGAGCTTGAAGCTCAGCTTTAATGGTGATCTGAATATTTTTTGTTCCTGACTTAATTCATACAATTTTACTTGAAATTGAGCTTAAATTTACATGGTATCCAGAGCGGGTTAGACAATGGCGCATCAAAACGAGAGAAACCGTGAAATTATTGGGAGAGGAGTTTACACCCGAGACGTAGATCCGCTTTCGCTTCATGGATCTGACACACCTGGTATGGTCCTTGTCACCAATCAACTCACTGGATCGAATTATTCTCACTGGAGTCGTGCGATCAAGTTGGCTCTCAGTGCCAAATCAAAGCTCGGCTTCATCAACGGCACAGTAGAAATTCCAGAGGCTGGATCTGAGGAATACACTCAGTATCAAAAGGTAGAATCCATGGTCATTTCTTGGTTGCTCAACTCAATCTCTAAAGAGATTGTAGAAGCTTTCATTTACGTTAAAAATGCCAAGCAACCGTGGGATGAATTAGCTGAGAGATATGGTGAAAGCAATGGTCCCTTAAGATATCAACTGCAGAAAGAGATTGCTAACTTTTCTCAAGGAAATCTTTCAGTTACTGCATACTACACTAAGTTGAAATGTCTTTGGGATGAATACTCTAGTCTAATCTCCATACCTGATTGTGTCTGTGGATCTGGAAAGAAATTCAGTGACAATGACATGGAAATTAAGCTGATGCAATTTCTTATGGATCTAAATGAAGTTTTTGAGCCAGTGAAGAACCAAATTCTGTTGTTAGATCCTTTGCCAACCATAAACAAAGCTTATTCAATGATACTGAAAGTTGAGAAGCAGAAGAGTGTATACATGGGAGCTCCAAATCAGTTGGAAACATCAGCTATGTTTGTTAGGGGCAACTCTGGGAGAGGAAACTTTGGGAGAACACAACAATTTGGGAGAGGTAATGTTGGAAGAGGGGCTGTTACTCAAAAATTTTAATGCTGGAAGAGGTAGAGGCAACCAAAGAATGTATAAGGAAGAAAGAGCTAAATTGTATTGCACACACTGTGGGTACAATGGGCTTGAAGTCCAGGGTTGCTTCAAACTAAATGGATACCCAGATTGGTATAAGGAGTTGAGGGAGCAAAGACAATCTCAGAATGTGAACATCGCTGATAATGATGATTCTTCAAAGGGGGATTCTGAAGGGAAGTCACAACATGGTGATGTTGTACCTGACATAGGCTTGTTGATACAGAAAGAAGTTGCCAGATATATGGCAGGACAGCATGAAGCAGAAACCAACACTTACTCACACTTTGTAGAGCACTTTAATGACATGGAGGATTATGCTTTTTCTTTGGCTGGTAGACTCAACAAGTGCAGCTGGATAGTGGATACTGGTGCAAGCAAGCACATCTGTTGTGAGGCAGGATTAATGACAAACAAGGTTATCACTCAGTCTCCTATCATTGTCAACCTACCTGATGGCACAAAAGTAAAGGTCACTCAAGTAGGTGAGGTAAATTTCAATGACAAAATCACTTTAAAGGATGTCCTCTTGATACCTGAGTTCAAGTACAATCTTTTATCAGTGGGGCAACTTGTTGAAAACAATGGGATGTATTTTGTATTTACTGATAAAGATTGCATACTGAAGAACTTGAGAACTAATTCCACAGTAGCCTTAGGAAAGGCCATGGCAGGGCTATATGTAATTGAAGGACAAGAAATTTCAGTCCATGCAGTTGACAAAGAAACTGCACAGAATGAGAATTTGACTTTGTGGCACATAAGGCTTGGTCATAGCTCCATACACTGCTTAAAACATCTAAACTTCTTGAAAAATAGCTGCATAAACCAGGAAATCAGTCCTTGTGATGTATGCCACAGGTCCAAGCAACATAGATTGCCTTTTCCTCTCAGCCAGATACAAAGCAAAAACAAATTTGAATTGATACATGTGGATGTATGGGGGCCACACCATGAGGAGACAGTGCTAAATGTATCATATATGTTGACAATTGTTGATGACATCACAAGAGCCACATGGATTTATCTGATGAAGTACAAAACTGAAACTTATACAGTGCTGAAATCCTTCTTTAAGATGGTGGAGGTGCAGTTTGGGATCAAAGTGAAGCAGATGAGATCTGAAAATGGAAGTGAGTTTGTTAACAAAGAAGTGGATGCATTACTGAAGGAGAATGGTATACTGCACCAAAGGACTTGTCCCTATACTCCACAAAAAAATGGAGTTGTGGAGAGGAAGCATAGATCCATTTTGGAGGTTGCAAGGTCGATATCTTTTCAATCTGAGTTACCAAAGGAACTTCGGCCATACAGTTTGCTGGCAGCAGTGCAAATAATCAATACCTTGCCAAGTGAAAAACTAGGGTGGAAAAGTCCCTATGAGTTGCTTCATGGAAATCCTCCAGCTTACAACATGTTCAAACTTTTGGTTGTCTATGTTATGCAGTGAAACTTGGAACATACAGAAAAAAGTTTGATGAAAGAGCTGTGGGCTGTGCATTTCTGGGTTATGTCTTAGGGACCAAGGGATATAGGGTGTACAACCTAGAAACAAAATAAGTGTTCATCAGCAGGGATGTGATCTTCTATGAAAATAAATTCCCTTTCCATATGACCACATCAAATACCAAAGCAGAAGGGATCCCTTTGCCAGTCACAAATGATCTTGAAGAGACAGAAGACTCAACACAAGGATCACTGCAAAGTACACCAACTGTGATTGAAAAAAATGAAGGTGTCAGAAGAGGAAGCAGAATTAGGAAGCCACCCACTTGGCTGTCTGACTATGTGATTGAAGCACCAGAAGATGAAGAAACTAACCTTTTCTTTTCTGAAATTTTGACCACAGCTACAGAACCTTTGTTCTATGAACAAGCAATTGGAGACAAAAGATGGATAGATGCCATGCACAAGGAATTGCAGGCACTAGAATCAAATAACACATGGGTCCTTACCAAACTGCCAGCAGGGAAGAAGGCTATTGGCTCCAAATGGGTGTACAAAATCAAAAGACACCCAAATGGCTCCATTGACAAGTTTAAGGCTAGGTTGGTTACAAAGAGAAGGCATAGACTTCTTTGATAGCTTCTCTCCTGTGGCTAAGCTTGTTTCAGTAAGGTTGTTGATTGCTTTATCTACACAGAACAGATGGGAATTGCACCACATAGATATCAACAATGCCTTTCTCCATGGCTTATTGGATGAGGAGGTTTATATGTTACCTCCAAAGGGATATCTGAAGGCCAAGGAGGATGAAGTGTGTTTGCTGAAGAGGAGTCTTTATGGGCTGAAACAAGCCAGCAGACAGTGGAACATTGAGTTTTCTGACAAACTCATTTCTTATGGTTTTAAACAATCCCCTCATGATCACTGTTTCTTCATTGAGGGTTCATGTGCCACTTTACTTGCTTTAATCATTTATGTGGATGATGTCTTGATCACTGGTGGTTCTTTGGCTGATATTAAAAATCTTAAGGCTTATCTTGATGGTCTTTTCACCATAAAGGATTTGGGGGAGGCTAAATATTTCCTAGGCTTGGAAATCCTTAAAACAGCTCAGGGCACTTTCTTAAATCAAAGAAAATATATACTTGACATTGTCAGAGACTTAGGGCTGCATGAGTCTAAACCAGTGGTGACACCTTTGCCTCAAGGCTTAAATCTCTCTTCCATGGAATCTCAACCACACAACTATCCTGAGAATTATAGAAGACTCATAGGGAGGTTGCTTTATTTGAACCTCTCCAGGGCAGACATTTCTTATGCAATCCAACAGCTTAGTCAATTTGTCCAAGCCCCTTCACAAGCTCATTGGAATGCAGCAGTCCACCTAGTGAAATATCTTAAAGGCTCACCACATCTGGGACTTTACTACACTGCAACTCCTTCTCATCATCTAGAAGCCTTTTCTGATGCAGACTGGGGTAGTTGTACCCTCACTAGAAAGTCCTTAACTGGATACTGTATATTCTTCGGACAAGCTTTGATTTCTTGGAAAACTAAGAAGCAGAAAACTGTGTCTCGTTCATCGGCCGAGGCAGAGTATATATCAATGGCAAGCACAGTGTGTGAGCTTCAATGGCTCACCTTCTTGGCTAAAGATCTGTCCATTCCCATCACCACTCCTATCCCTCTTTGGTGTGACAACCGTTCTGCTCTGCATATTACAGCAAACCCCGTTTTTCATGAGCGAACAAAACATTTGGATATTGATTGCCACGTGGTTCATAACAAGTACAAAGAAGGTTTCATCCTCCCCAAGCATATATCTTCAAGTCTTCAACCGGCTGATCTTTTTACAAAATCCTTGGGGGGTTCTGATTTCCGGTGATTTATTTTCAAGATGGGAATGCGTATGATCGTCCCCATTCCAGCTTGAGGGGGGCGTGTTGGAATTGTGCAGTTCTGCATGAAGTGTTGCATGGAGTATTTTGTTTACTAGTTTTTTTTTATGTTTTATTTTTCGTTTTTTTGGTTCAGTAAAAGAGTCGCGTTTCTCACTTGTTAGGGCGTGTTTCTTTTACGTTTATTTTACCAGCTTTCTTTTATGTTTGTGTCGAGTGCTTATTGGACCACGTGTCACTTTGTGTTTGGTCATTATGGTTGTACGAACTTTATCACGTGGTTCTCCCTTGTCTTGTTGAATTGAACAATTTTTACAGAGCTTGAAGCTCAGCTTTAATGGTGATCTGAATATTTTTTGTTCCTGACTTAATTCATACAATTTTACTTGAAATTGAGCTTAAATTTACAGAATTCCCTAGTTTTGGGAATGGGATTTGGTGGGTGGGATACTGGAACAAGAGGACCCGTACGACAACGTTCCGTCATCATTCTGCACGAGAAACGGGAACCTAACGAGCGGGGTATGTTGAGTCAAAAAGTGGGGCTGCGCCCACTACTTTTGATCTTAGTCTTTGGAGACTTTTCATAGCAGCAAAAAGAAGAACATTGCAGGCTGCTGTTTTTGAAAAAATTCAGTACGCAATTGTGGAAAAATTGTACACTCCCCATCTATAAATAGATGAGAGTCTGATGAGCAAACCACAACAAAATACAATCAAACACAGAGAGAAATAGAGAAAAAGAGAAGGAGTAAAATTAGCCTTTGCGTGTATTTTGAGTTGTGAGTTGTAAGTGAGTTTGCGAGTGTTTTGTAAACACGAGTGTTTTCTTTTCTCCTAATAAAATACTGCAGTAGTCCGGAGACGTAGGCATTATTGGCCGAACTCCGTTATCAATTTGGTGTGTCCAATTTTTCTTTTTTATTTCACTTTTATTGATCCGACTTCATGGAAATTTCAGCGTATTTTCCCAACAACTGGTATCAGAGCCAGATTGTTAATTTTGTAATTTTTGTGTGTGAGTTACTATTCCGTGAATAGTGAAAAACATGAATAGTGTCAAATTTGTCGGCGCTACAAATTTATCTACCGACGTGTTCTTAAACACGGTAGTTCACAAAATTTACAGAAACGATCCGATAGAGAAGTCAGATCAGAGTCGAAGTGATGGCTGCAGACGAAGGAAAAATGAAAATTGAAAAGTTCGATGGTGCGGACTTCGGCTTCTGGAAGATGCAGATCGAGGATTATCTGTACCAGAAGAATATGTATCAACTACTAACGGGTAAGAAGCCAGAGAACATGAAGGAGGAAGAATTGAGTCTCCTTGACAGACAAGCTCTTGGAGCCATTCGGCTGATGTTATCCCGTAATGTTGCTTTTAACATTGTAAAAGAAACGACGACAGCAGGCCTCATGAAGGCTCTTTCCAACATGTACGAAAAACCATCAGCCTCAAATAAAGTTCATTTGATGAGGCGATTGTTCAACCTGCGGATGACCGAAAGTGCTCTGGTGGCACATCATCTCAATGAGCTCAACACTGTTACAACCCAGTTGAGTTCAGTTGGGATCGAGTTCGATGATGAAGTACGGGCTCTAATACTTTTGTCTTCCCTACCAGAAAGTTGGAATGCTACAGTCACAGCTGTGAGTAGCTCATCGGAAGCAATAAGTTTAGATTCGAGTGCTGGAATTGTGGGAAGATCGGGCACTACAGAAATCAGTGCAAGAGTGCACCGAAGGGCCAGGAGACAAAAGAATAAGCAAATATTGCTTCAACCTCTGGAGGAGATTCGCTGATATGTTTTTTGGAGAACAGAGAAGAGTCTTGGGTGTTAGACTCTGGAGCATCCTTTCATGCTACCTCACAGA
>CACSLK010024742.1:15371315-15387921 GCA_902706635.1 Striga hermonthica
TATGTGTATATATATATATATATATATATATATATATTCCATACTTATTGAAAAACCGAGTAGTTTCTACTAGCGAAGAAACTGTAGTCGGAACCGAAGTTCAAAAGGTGGATACGATTAGAGGGAAGACATTTGGATTCCTAAAACGAGTAAAAACAAGAAATGATCGTTACCAAACCGAGAATTGATTTCCTCATACATTGTCGTTTTTGAAGGAGTTCAAGAAGAAAAGTAAAATTTTATTTACTTATAACAAATCAAAATTTGTATTATTATATGTTTTTAAATGATGATGATCTGTGTAATCGCTATATGTACGTATGGGTGGAGTATTTATACGATAAATACTTGTTTTTGAAACATAATTTTCCGCTACGTATAACCCGTACGGTACAGGCGAACCCAACATGTTGATCACTGTTGTTTCTTCTAGAAATATGATTCCAGCTATATCATATTGCTACTTTATGTCGATGACATGTTAGTAGCGGGATCAGATATGAAAGACATCAGAAATTTAAAGATGCAGTTGTCAAATGAATTTGACATGAAGGACTTAGGCCCAACAAAGAAGATTCTTGAAATGCAAATCACGAGAGATAAGCAAAAGGGAGTTTTGCAGTTATCTCAGGCAGAGTACATCAACCGTGTTTTGCAGAGATTTAACATGGACAAGGCTAAGCCAGTCAGTACACCTTTGGCTAGTCATTTTCGTCTATCCAAGGATCAGTCTCCTCAAACAAAGGAAGAAGAAGAGTTCATGGCTAAGATTCCTTATGCTTCAGCCATTAGAAGTTTGATGTACGCGAAGGTCTGTACGAGGCCAGACATTGGCCATGCAGTGGGAGTTGTGAGCAGGTTTATGTCAAAACCAGGAAAAGCTCATTGGGAAGCAGTCAAATGGATCTTGAGATATCTATGAGGCACAACTTAAAAGTGTCTGTATTTTAGAAAAAGAGATCGTGAAGTTGATCACCGAAGAGGCACCACCGGTTATGTTTTCACTGTCGGGGCTACAACTGTTAGTCGGATGTCGCGGATACAAAAGATTGTTGCTTTATCCACTACAGAGACGGAGTATGTAGCAGTGACAGAAGCCAGTAAAGAATTGATATGGCTTTAAGGATTGTTAGCAGAGTTGGGTTTCACTCAAAAAGAGAGTGTCTTGCACAGTGACAGTCAGAGTGCAATACATCTAGCAAAGAACTCAGTGTTTCACTCCAGAACTAAGCACATTGACATACGATATCATTTCATCAAATCACTTCTTGAGGATGAAGTGTTGACCTTGAAGAAGATTGTAGGAAGCAAGAACCCAACAGATATGCTAACGAATGTGGTGACCATTGACAAACTGAAGATGTGCTCAACTTCAGTTGGTCTGCTAGAGTAACAGACCGGAGAAGACTGCTGCAGTAATTGAGGTGTGAGGACAGATTGAAATCATTCCTCAAGTGGGAGATTGTTGAGTCAAAAGGTGGGGCTGCGCCTACTACTTTTGATCTTAGTCTTTGGAGATTTTTCATAGCAGCAAAAGAAGAAAATTGCAGGCTACTGTTTTTGAAAAAATTCAGTACGCAATTGTGGAAAAATTGGTACACCCCCCATCTATAAATAGATGAGAGTCTGATGAGCAAACCACAACAAACTACAATCAAACACAAAGAGAAATAGAGAAAAAGAGAGGGAGTAAAATTAGTCTTTGTGTGTATTTTGAGTTGTGAGTGGTGAGTGAGTTTGCGAGTGTTTTGTAAACACGAATGTTTTCTTTTCTCCTAATAAAATATATGCAGTAGTCCGGAGACGTAGGCATTATTGACCGAACTCCGTTATCAATTTGGTGTGTCTAATTTTTCTTTTTTATTTCACTTTTATTGATCCGACTTCATGAAAATTTCAGAGTATTTTTCCCAACAGGGTAGGGGTGAACCACTGTGGTCCACTAACCCTTACACTGCTCTGCACATCAACAGGATAGAAGCACGGCGCAAACATCTCGTCTCTGTAATTGAAGATGCCAACATAATAATTATAATTGTCAACATGATGGCAACCTTTGCGCCACCTCGGGGGTTCTGTGTAGTAAATGGAATCGGGCTTCAGCT
Source organism: Striga hermonthica (assembly GCA_902706635.1). NCBI lineage: Eukaryota > Viridiplantae > Streptophyta > Magnoliopsida > Lamiales > Orobanchaceae > Striga > Striga hermonthica. Next base: position 15,373,421 of record CACSLK010024742.1, read on the forward strand.
CAGGGAAGTCGGCAGCTGGGAGCCCAAACCCGTTATTAGAGCCAAGGAAAAGGGTCAGCCCATCCAGAGAGCGGTCTATGTAAACCAGGGAGCCAGTCTTCGGGTCGTATCTGTGAACATCGAAACCAACTGTCATGTACGGAGGATCCGTGTAGATCCCTGTCTTGGGCCCATAATACTCATCCTTGGTGTAGTAGCCATCGGCCCCAACCCAGTCCTTGGTAAACCGTCTCACATGAAAAAGCTGGCCCGTTGGCTCGGCAACTGCTAGTAATATGGCGTCCCATATTGGGAGATGATCTTTTTGTTTGTGCTCTTGCTCTGATCTGTAGGCAGTGGGGTAGTTGTTCTTATCAAAAGACAAAGGCATAAGAATCATCCTTGGAGAATGAGGGTCTTTGAGGTCCCAAGCCTCCAGACGAGGATCCTTATTCTCGTGGATACCTTGATAATATCCATCTCTGAAACAGAAAAAGAGCTTTTGTTTGGCGGAGTAAACACATGAATCGTAGTCTGTCTTATCGCCTAGCACAGTCCACTCCAAACTGCTGCTGTTGGGGCAGCAGAAAGCCAGTCTTTGGCGGGGGCTGAAAGTGACGAGCGCACGGCATTCGTCGTCGTCATCGGGGCTGGAGCTGGAGATGATGATGTCATGCAGGGACCTGAAGCCACGGTCCAAGTGCCTTTTAGGGATATCTGACAATGTGCAGATGGATGGAAGCATTACGTGGCGGCCGTAAAGGGGATTGGAGAGGATAAGGTCGCAACTTTCCTTGTGGAACAAGAAAAGCCAGCCGTGGGATGATCCAAGGATGCTATAATCGTTGTCTGCCCAAAATTCTCGGTCTCCGGCCCTTTGAAGAGTCATCACTCGGTTCTCGCCAAGGACGTAAAACTGATAAATCAGCTCACCCTCACCGGTGAAGGTTGGCGGCAGCATAAGCCAGGGAGAGGTTTTTGATAGCCACGGCGCGGTTTTTGGCGGAACACTTGTATGGATACTACTACTACTCATCGTTTTCATCATAGCACCATGATTGATTGATGATAAGGTTTCACTCAGTGATATTCTGCTGGAAAGAGAATTTTAAGATCTGACACTCAACAGGCTAGACAAAAAACTGAACAATGTTGAAGCATGCTTCATCGTTTTCCGACAGATCAAAGCAGAAGATAGGGCGGTAGAAGAGAAAGCTGTCTGAACAATGGAGAACGCCATCAGACTATCGTCTTTATGTGTTTGGCCGACTAATAGATTAGTCTAGAAAGATTTTAAAGAGTTTGAGTCAGTAAGTCTTAGGGTGTGTTTGGTTCAATGGAGGGGAAGGGAGGGGAGGGATTTTAATGGAGAGAAAGGGAGGGGAGGGGATGTAAAATAATTTTACCTTGTTTGGAGGAATAATTTAGGAGGGGAAATGAATGAAAATGGTAAACCTTGTTTGGTTAAAAAATTAAAAGAAGGGGAAATAAAATTAAAATGACAAACTTACCCTTAATGAAGTAAGATAAAAAATTAAAAGCAATTGAAAGTATGGACTAAATGGTCATTTAACATCATCATATAACACTTCCCCTCAAAATCCCTCCAATTTTGGAGGGGACAAAAAGTGAGGGAGGGGAGGAAAAATTACTTAAAATTTTCCTCTCCCTCCCCTCTTAATTTTGCAACTAAACAAGTGAAAATTAAAATTCTCCCTCCCCTCCCCTCCCTTCCAAATACCTCAAACCAAACAATACCTTAAAGTAGGGATCTAAAATTTAGCAGTTATATCGAAAATCTCAACATAATCTTTAACATAAATCAATCAAAACCATGCATTTATTTGTAAAATTTTTGATAAATATAATGGTTACGCTTTATAACTTACTTGTGCGGGGCACGGGAAAACAATTTTACCATTGAATTATAAGTTAAAAATATAAATAACATTAATCATGATTTATCCATGATTTATCCATTATTTTTAAATTATATCAGGTTGGACACAGTCCGACCGGATGAGCCGAGAACCTATTTATAAACAATATAGTTCGCTTGAATAAAATATTTGCTATCGAATCCGTCAACACCAGTCGGTTGGACTGGTAGGATCAATATGATTTTCTAAATAAATTTTGTTACATTTAAAATTATTTTAAATAAATTACATATTTAAATAAAATAGAGATTAATAAATTATTTATCAATTAGTTTAAACATTTGAATTTATTATTTTTTTGGATATTTAAGTAATACATTTTATTAAATTTATTACAAAAAGTAGTATATATATATATATATATAGGATAAAATACTTTTTCCCCTCCGAACTATCACGGTTTTGGCGCATCACCATATAAACTATTTTTTTTTTACAAACCACCATATGAACTATTCGGATTTGTCAATGTGCCCCCTAAACCAGATATAAAGTGGTTTTGACTGAAAAAGTTGTTTGGTCACCATATGTGCCCCCTAAATACTTTTACAAACCACCATATGAACTATCACGAGTTTGTCAATGTGCCCCCTAAACCACTTTTATATTCGGTTTAGGGGGCATATTGACAAACTCGTATAGTTCATATGGTGATTTATAAAAAAAAAAATAGTTTATATGGTAATGCGCCAAAACCGTGATAGATGGGAAAAAGTATTTTATCCATATATATATATATAGATGTAAATGTTTATAAATTAAAATCTAAACAAACCACAAATGATTTAATAATAAAAAAAAGGAAGTTCCTTGAGTTTGTTACAAAGAAAATGAGCATATACAATTTTTTTCTCTTAATTGATGTTTACACTACAGTGTACTTGCAAATGTAAACTCTGCTTAATGTTCACACTACACAATCAGCTTAGTTCGCACAAAGTTCTCTTCAAATACATTGGCACTGGAAGATTTAAAAGGTTGTCTGCGTGAAAGGTGTCTCTGTAATGACAATGAATGGGGCTACACTTATAAAAACTTTGCAAATCATGAATACTGAATAGTTTTGCACATCATTGTCACCTGCAACAGTAATATAATTTAATTAATTTGGAGTATTGACTTGATCTGTCACATGGCTTCACTTGCTTGAGCAGCTTCAGTGGTCTCCTTCCTTGTCCATTTTGGTAGCAATCTGTGTTGGTTAGGTTGTTTGTAAGTAACTCAGCTGAAGTTTTGAAGACTTGTCTATTGGTTCGTACAAGGATTTGAGTTTATGTGTTCCGTCTTTCTCAATTCATTTTTTGTTTAGGTACACATTGAAATGTCTTTAATCAGACAGATAATAACCAAAATGATCATTTGACTTCATAATGAAGTTGTGGTTCGCATAACTTGCCAAGTGAAGATATTATGTCCACATCACAACTCCACGTTGAAGTTGTTAAAAATAGGTTTTGTCCAGAAAAGTGACAAGGGCTGTTGCTGGAACTTTGGAGTTGAGAAAGCAAGAACAGTTGGACCCTTAAGTTATAACCTCTTTCCAGAAATCTCTGCCGAGCAACCTAGGGTTACCAATTAGTGGCAGAGATTTCAATATCCTGCTTCGAAGAGCTAGAAACATGACGACCGTTGTCCCCACGTCCGAGGAAGATCCCGCGCTCTCAGTTGTCCGGTTCACCGCTGACTTGTCGTGGGCAGATGCCGGTCCTGAGGTCGCAGAGGGACGGGTAAATAGATTGTGCGTTGGGGCATAAGAATGTATGATGTGGTTGGATTTGGCTTCCTTGATGCTTACTTCTGCTGATGTAATTTTTCCTAAAGCCTCTGAGAAAGATCTTGAATGGGTTTACACTGTGATCTGCAACCTTGTTATGAAGCCTGAGAGGCTCGATCAAGTGCATGAGATGGCAGAGTTATGGCCATAAAGGTTACCCAACAGCCTAATGACAAACCTGCACTGCGCTTAAAGATCTTGTTTAACCTCTACAACCTATTGGACAACCCATACAGCCAGTTTTTCGTTAATATGAAGGCCCTCAACTTGGCAATTAGTGGAAAGGTCACCGAATATGTCTTACCATCGTTTGGAAAGATGGAAAACTTTTTGAAGGAGTGGAATCTTGGAGTTAAGGATAGGAGGGATCTCTTCCTTGCTGTTTCAAATCTATTGAAGGATAGCAAGGGCTCTGCAAAAGACTCCTTTGATTTTCTTGTCAAGTATCTTGAGACTTTTTCGGGTGATGATGTGTTGGCTGTGGATGAAGGTAAGGAAGAAGCTGTCCGAGCTGTTATTGAATTTGTGAAAGCACCTGACATGTTTCAGGGTGACTTACTAGATATGCCTGCTATAGCACAATTGGAGAGAGATGCAAAATATGCTCCGATATATCAACTTTTGAAAATCTTCCTTACCAAGAGGCTGGAAGCCTATTTGGATTTCTATTCATCAAATTCTAGCATATTGGGCAGCTATGGTCTTGTGCATGAAGATTTGCTGGTTTCTAAAATGAAATTGATATCCCTGGTGGACCTTGGAAAAAATGAATCTGGTCAAATTTCTTACTCCTTAATTAAGGAAACTCTCCATATTGAATGAAGATGATGAAGTAGAGCCATGGATCATCAAGGCAATATCAGCTAAGTTAATACACTGCAGAATTGATCAAACCAACCATGTAGTGATTGTGAGCGGCTGCACAGAGCGTGTTTTTGGGCTTCATGAATGGCAATTCCTTCGGTCAATCAACGCTTGCAGCATGGAGGGGCAACATGTAATTAGTACCATTCAAGCGAGCAAGATAACTGAAGACAGCACCCAAGCAGTTGCTTGAGCAGGTTGAAGCTACTTTTTGTTGCGACCATTTTCAATTTTAATCTTGCCAGCACCCGCAAGTTGAAATTTTGCTGCTACCTACAGGTTCTACCTATTAGTGAAATCTGTGACGACAGAGTTGCTTGTGTTCAGAGTTAGATTGCAATTGTTGTTTTTGTTGGCCAAACCCGAACATAATTTTCTGGCCAGATTTTGTTTCCCGAGTACCATGAGCTGTTTTGACCTTGCCTTTTCGTTGCTTGAATGTATTATGGACTTTAAGATAGGAAATCTTGGTTTGCATCTAATTTCCAGTTTTCACTTGAAAATGGAGTTGGACTTGTCGAGCGGTGGTTATGGTGCTCCTGGGGGAGTGATTGAGTGATAATATCGGTTGCTATCACTTTAGATTTTGGTAATAAGATTTGAACTAAATTCGACAACACCTTTAAGGTGGACGGATGAATTTTAGATAACTTGAAGACTACCCAATTTGGGCATTTGTTCCTTGCAAAACTTTATTGTTTATGTTTGAAGAATGGATTTTGCTGCATGTTTAAAAAAACAAAAAGTTTATGTTTGAAGAATGGATCTTCTAGAGAAAAATAGAAGTGCAGTAGGAACAAACAAACTAAACATTACTATTTTTCATGAGAGCAGCAAGCAAAACACAAAATTAATTCATATCATGTGCAGAAAATAAAATATAACCCTGATAATAGTGGTTGGTTGGGAAATCTAACAAGGCAAGAATGGAGTGAACCACTTTGGTCCACAAGTTGTTTTGGTGCTCTGCACGTCAGTAGGGTAAAAACATGGCGAGGGACAAAAGTCCTTGAGTTTGTAATCGAAGATACCTACATCATGGCCACCGCACATGAGGTTGATATGTATCCACTGTGGCGGCTCCGTGTAATAAACGGAGTCTGGCTTCAGTCCAGGGTGCTCGGCAGCCGGGAGTGCAAACCCATTGTTGGTACCAACGAAGAATGCTAGGCCGTCTAGGGAGCCATCCATGTAAACCAGGGAGCTCGTCTCTGGGTCGTACTTGTGAACATCAAAACCCATGGAGACATAGGGAGGAGGATCCTTAAGCATACCCACCTTGGGGCCGTAATAGGAATCTACGGCGTAGTAATCCTTAGGACCCATCCAATCCTTCACGAACCGCCTCACATGAAAAAGCTGTCCCGACGCCTCTGCAACTACTAGGAATTGGTAATCACGGCACGAATATCTTTTGTACTCGTATTCCTCGTTGGAGCTGTGGGCTACGGGGTAACACTTTTTGTCCACACAAACCGGCATGGGAATCATGGCCGGGGAAATTGGGTCCTGAAGATCCCATGCCTCCAGATGAGGATAAAGCTCATCATCATCATCATCATTTTCTTCATCTTCATCTTCATCCTCATCTTCCTCCTCATCACCATCTTCCTCATCATCTTCCTCACCACCATCACCATCTTCCTCATCATCATCACCATCTTCCTCATCATCAACATCATCATCTTCCTCATTATCATCACCATCTTCCTCATCATCATCACCATCATCATGACTACTACTTTTGCTAGCAAAACAAAAGAAGCGCTTTTGTGAAGTGGAGTAGGCAACGGACGTGTAGCCGGTGCGTTTGCCGAGTTGCGTCCACTCGGCCCTCGCGCGGCTGTTGGGGCAGCAAAAGGCCAAACTGTTTTCATAGCCGAGAATAGCTACAGCGCGACAGCTGTCGTCCTCATCGGGATGGGGCCCGGAGAGGACGAGGCTTGTTACAGAGGAATATTCGGGAAGGGGCGGGAGATTTATGCGGCTTTGAGTGAGTGGATTATAGAGAAAGAGGCCGACGCCGCTTTTGGAATGGTCAAACATGGATAGCCAGCCGTGTGACGAACCCACAATCGACAAGTTAGAAACAGATGATGGTGGTATTATCTCTTCTTCGTCTCTCCTGCTAATCACTTGGTTCTCGGCCATCTTGTAAAACCGAAAAACAAGATTCTTTTTGTTATTGTTGTCGAGGGCTGGTGGTAGCATGAGCAATGGCGCCGCCGCCTTTGGGTTACTACTGCTGCTACAATTAGTAGCAGTCATCGCAGCACAATATGTACGACGCAACATATTCAGATGATGATGGCGTGATGGAGTCCGCCGGTTGATAAACGACAAAGTTTTGGTGGTGGTGGCGGCGGTGGTAGGAGAACAAAGGGCTGCACGTACGGAGAAAGCCATTAGAGAGGCGGTTAGATTAATTTGATTGTCTACTAAAAAAACACACACATGGAATATACATATATATATATATATATATAGGACAATGCTACCATATACATGTAATCTACGAACCATGGTAGCATTCTCCATATATATATATATATGATGTTATATCGCCCTAGTTATACTGCTCTACTTAAGAATTATTATTATTATTGTTATTATTATTATTGGCTACGAAAAAAAGGGAAGGGGAAATGATTATAATTATTATTATTATTATTATTATTATTGTTTGCCAAGTAGAGCACACTTTGTGTACGTTTCTTGAATTTACAAAATGCTGAATACCTAAAATGGTACGTAATACTCAAAAAATTGGATTTATTTTTTTTTTTTTTGGGCACAAAAATTGGATCTAATTCATCACAACTGTCAAATACCAGATTTGAATAAAATCTGACATTGGATGATGGACTCTCGATGACTCGATCTGTAGAATCCAATGAGAGTATGACTGACGTCAATCAACTAATAGTTGGACTCTCGATATCTGAAAGTCCAACAAAAGTATGACTTTGCAAACTTCTTTTGACTTTTAACCATTTAAACACACTGTACGACTATCTTGTAATAAATTCATTATTCAATTGTTTTTAAAGAATGTCTATATTAAATCAATAAATATATAAATTACCTAAACCGTTTAATTATGTGAAGAACAATATTTGGATATTTAAATATTTATTAAAAATCCTTTCAGATTTTAAAGATTTTTCTATATATGTTTATTGTTTTTAGAAGCTTACCATGATAAAAAAGGTATGGCAGAATAGTACAGAAGAATCAATACATATAATTAAGGAGAGTGAATATTAATAATAGAATTGAAATATATTATGGGTAAAATTTAACTTAAAGATTATTGGTAAAAAGTTCAAATTTATTTCAACATTGGATTTGATATCTTTATTTAATATGAAATTGATTGATAAAATATTTGATATATATATATACCTCCCCCTTACATATAAGCAAAAATGTAAGGGGTTTAGAGCTTGACACGTGTCCTTTTTTGGACGAAAATGCCCTCACTCTTGGGTACTTTATGAGGGATATAATTGTCATTACAATAGCCATTTTTTCAGGCTTCTACACGTTCTCTCTCCCTCGAAGACCGAAAAAGAAGTCTTATTTCAATCTTGCGCACGTCTTCCACTGTTCTTCCAAGGACGATAAGACAGAAAGTAAAGAAGAGAGGGTTCATTCTTCTTCATTTTTCAATCCGAATTAAGGGAGACAATTTTTGTGACTTTCATCTACATAGGAGGTATGTTATTTTTTTTTTTTTATCTTTTTCCTTCGATTTTTTTCCGATTCAATTGTCGATCTGTGCGTGTTTTCAGCATTTTTTTGATAACTTTTTTACGATATCACTTTTTCTTTCTTTTTTTTTGGTTTTTGCTTCTTCGTTAAATTCACCCCGAACATACACACACAAATTCAGATCCAAATTTTACTATCTAAAATTCTATTTCTTATGTGTTTTTGACCATGAGCAGGGCTCCAAGAGGAGGGTCCGATTTGGCCATTCTATTCAGCGACGATGCCTGGTCGGGCCTGTTTGCGTGGAGAGGACTTTCAAGAGTCGCCGATGGAAGAAATGGAGCTGCAGCTGACGAGTTTTTTTCCCAGAAAAAATCCACTGTTGCCGATTACATCGAACACGACGGCAAGTCGAGGAAAAGAAGATTTGGTAAGGGACAACAACTCGCATAAGAGACTTACGTATATGGAGGACACGATTGTGGTAGAGTTGGGCTTTATACAACAAGGCCGGGCAAAATCACGTTCTTTCGTCTCTAAAAAAACGTATATTTTTGTCCTTTTTTTTCTATTTTCAATTGGTGTAATTAGTAATGTTACTTGAAATTGATGTAATTGTTGATTTAAATTGGAATTACTATCTTGAAAGAATAATTATTTGTTTGGGTTAAAAGAAAGGAAATTTTTGGATTGTGTTGTTTATATGAAGAACTCCTCTGGAAGGATAAAAGTTTTGGATTGTAATTGCTATTTCGGATTGGAGTTACATTGGGTTTTGAATTATGATCTCGATTAATTAATGCGTTTAAATGAGCCTAAGAAGTATGGACTTGGAGTGATTAAGGTGTAGCCTGTAATAAGCAAATCATTATTTAGTTCAATCCATTCTTTTCATATTCTCCAATCGATATTTAAATCCAGCACTATGCCTACAACTCTTGTTCCTGCCCACGGTGAGCTCGACGAGCTTTTCGCCTTCACCGTCGTCACGTACCCGACTCTGGTGAAGTTTTTTATCAACACTGGCATGAATTTCCCAGCGCTGCCTAGGTAAGTTTGTGATTCTAAATGTATTTTCGTTTTATGATTTTGATTCTAAGCGTTTACTGTTTTTCCCTTCAGTGATTGAGAAGATGTTGGCAGTGGGTTTAGCGAGTGCATCACATGGTCCATCATAAGTTATTAGAAAACCACGTCGCTCTGGTTCAAGAAAATTGGATATATGATAAGGTAATAAAAAACTTGGAGGGTTGGAAGTAAATTTCTCCTTAATGTGTAACTTTGGCATTGTGTCTATTCATTTGATATCATCTGTTTGGTTTTCTAAATTTCAGGTTCACTGCCCTGAGCAAGGCCAAGGGATAAAACCTCCTAAGGTAGATCATCATCGCTTTTTTGTTTATCAAATGCTACGAGGACCGAGATACATGCACACATGTCACTAGAATAAATGGAAGTATCTATCTGGATGAAACTAGAAGTGAATACACTTCAGAAATGTCAAATGAGACAAGTGTTTAAGCAAGGAGTACAAGTTTATAAGGCGACTGTTTAATTCTCTGCATTCTTGAATGATTTCTTCTTCATCCAAAAGCTCTTCCAGTGTAAAATTTTCCTTGGCCAGCATAGCTTCAACCTAAAGCCATAATATGCATACATCATAATCTTAATTAGTGACTGACAAAGATAAGTCAGTAGAGTAAACTGATAAGAAGAAAGCAGAATGAACATGTGTATCAGTGTGCAACATGCATGTCTTATTTTATATTAGAGCTTGAGCTTAGCCTTTTATTTTCAATTTAATAAGTTGAAAGTTAGTACCTTTTACAATCTACCTAATCATCTTTTTATAATTTTCTGTAAAAACCATGACCTGGCTAAGTTTCTAAGTTTGATAGTTTACTATATAATTAATGTTTATATCCAATGATGTAAATAAAGAGTTACTGATAGTCAGGTTCAATCATTTGATCAGATAACCATTCAACCAAGTTGGCACAGGCAAGGTTGTCAAAGACAAAAATTTCGAATAACATTCTAAAGAAAAATCTAAAAATGCTTAATTTGATATAGTGAGAATCATTAAGTGATTTTCAAGCAATTGTGTTTGCTGGTCAACCAGTATCAAAGTTATAGAAAAAATGAGATATCAGGGAATTGATTATCTGGGAAATATTGGAGTACCATCCTTAGTAAGGACTACATAACAAGAAATGGTGGTACGAGTTTTCTGTTATTATCTATGCCCGTTTGCTCATTTGTAAACATTATTCATAAAAGAAGATGTTAGTGTATTATTGCCTTACAACTTAAAATTGAACTCTTTTTCTCTTCTTTTCGTACAGATCAAGAAGTTCAGCTATTTTCTAATATCAGAGAGAAGGAGACCCGTCAGGGCGACAAACCGGTAATAATGAGGTCCTCATGAAGCGGATCCAAAAGAGACCCATCCGGGACATGTGACTGAAGCTTTTAGAGACCCAAAAGCTACATCGGGCTCGGCCGGTTGGCCACCATTGAATGAAGACAATTGGCAGAGGGTGGAATTTCAATCTAAGATGATCTGCTACCCATGAAGACTCAACTTAAAGTTAGCAGGATGACTATGTTCCTGACGACATGCGGCACCTTAGATTTGACCTGACCGGGTGTCACAGTCGCAGCCTGGCGATTCACCAGCGAGGCTCGACAGGATTTTTAGATGGGGCACAGTTCCCGGGTTGAGGCTACAAATCAAAATGTTGAAAGTTCTCCAATGAAAGCTACCAGACTTTTGAGTAACAATTTTGTTCTTTGTTTCATTAATTTGTCCATAATTCTCTCATAATTGTACTTTTTGTGTTAATGGTCTGTCAATTGCTTTAGAATTAGGTCTTGCTATTTGGATAATTAATTTGGTGCTTGATAGCGTGCTTAGAATTAATGTTTCCTGTACAGATGAAAAGTGTTAACGTGGCGTCTATGTCTATGTTGTTGTCTTCATTGTTGTATCCATTAGGTTTGTCAGTTTCTTCGACTCCAATTTAGTTATATAATGTATATTGATCCACTTGTACAATTTCTCATTGGTATGTATTGAACTTCGCTTAATTATTTTGATTATCGAGAAAAAAAAAAGTGTTAGGGAAATTGTTTATTTGGGTTTGTAGTGTTGCATCCTTCTAGGGTTTGTTGAAGGTATTGAATTAGTGGTTCGGTTCAATGCTGAACTAGATACATCATCAACATCATCAACATACCCAGTATATTCCCAACAGGTTGGGGTGAACTAGATAATATGTTGAAATTCACATAATATGGTTCTATATTCCAATTTCAGTTTGTGTGCCACATGCTTTTCTCTTTCTTAGACATACTGAAGTTTATGCAACAAGAAATAAATAGCTATCTGAATGTGTTAGTTACAAGGGAAGCCATTTCTGTAATTTTTACTTCTTGATTTGCACTAATCTTTACTTCTTGATTTGCAGTTATGTGGTGGTAGATCTTTTGAGGGTGTATTTGTTGCTTCTTTTCTCTCTATGTCCTTTACAATAGTGGTAAGCTCTCGACATTGTTAACTTTGTGGAAGATTTGCAGTATTATTTTTTGGAAGTTTTCCCTTATTTATCATGACTTATTGAAAATATACAAGTTTCTGATAAAGAAGAACAGTACTAACACACTTCATGGTCAAGTGACTATCGACACTCTGATTTTAGAGGCATTACTGTTTCGTCTTGTATTGTGTGAGTGAGATTCTTTTATTGCAGTTGAACTAGACGTTTATATTTTCAAATCCTTGAAGAGAATTCATCTTTTCTTCATTCCTTTGTTTATAAATTTAATAGTATTTCCATTAATATTGGCGATGAAGTTAATCTTGTAACACCCCGCTTTTCCATAAATATCAGAGTGCATTCTTCGCAAATTCTTTTCTTAATAATACATATTTATTTGCGAAATCTTTTTCGGGATGCTACTAAAAACCATTCATTGCTTAAGAAATCCGTTACTATTATTAAATTTAACCTTGAAGAATAAACGGATTAACTTAGATCAACTTGCATGTAACACTTTATAAAAATCTGTCTGATAAATCAGTTTAAAAATAAAAACTGACATGCTAGTTGAAATATCATAAAGTGACAGCGGAAGTCATACGTGGCAAAACATAGCTGTATAATAATGTACAATGGCTGCTAGCCATATCTCTGACCACGATCTACAAACCAGCTCACTCATCTAATCCGACGCTGTAATCTGAAAAACATGATAAAACTGGGGAGTGAGCACTAAGGCACTGTGCTCCGTGGAAACTCATACTAATGTAAACATTGTAAATAATAACAATATCATGAACTAAGCATATATATCTGAACTGAACTGATACCGGTCTGAACTCGCGACCGAAGTCACGTACTCGCGACCGAAGTCACGTAACTGATAACTGATCTCGTGACCGAAGCCACGTAGTGACCGAAGTCACATCTGAACATCTGCCGGCGAACCGGACACCATGTGCACACTCTAGTGGGCAGACTAGGGCCACTAGAACCCAGAACGGACCGGTGGCCATTCCGAGTGGATACTGAAAATACATACCTCGTACATGGTAGAGCAATTATAAACAATGTAGTACTTAGTCTGAGTCCCCACCTGAACTGCTGAGTTGAAAATGTAAGTGCTGATCATCTGGATCCTGAATAAACTGAAAATAATATAAACATTTACTAAATACTATGCTCAGACTGATAAAATAACTGATTAACATGTTAAGATGCTCTACTGGACTTAAACATGATATCTGGACTTAACCGGTATAACCGGAACTGACTAAACTCGGAACTGGATTGACATGAATTTACTGAACTGATCTGGACTCAAAATTAACTGAAAATGGGACTAAAATCATGCACTGGGACTTAATATAATAAAATATAGAACAAACCGGTCTGAATTGCTTTGAACTTGTCTGGTCGGACCGCCGGCCTGCTCGCACCGGTCGGTCGGCGACTGACTCGGCCAACGGACTTGCCAAGGCCGCGTGTGCGAACGCTGCCTGGACTCGTCGTGGCTCTGACTGTTGGGCGTGAATGGTGCATGTACTCGGGCCACTATACATGCTGGCGGCCACTGGGCACAACCTGCGTGGCGAACAACTAACCACTGCATCGCATACACCACGCTGGGCACTAGCGTACGTGTTGCGTGCACGGAACATGACATGACTTAACTGATCTTTCTGACATGAATTAGGGCTTAATATACACTGACTTAAGACCGAACTTGACTGACGTTACTAGACTGGACTGATTGAACTGATAACTTAACTGATTTCATGAACTGACTAGCTGAACTGGACAATTACTGAATTATTGAACTGACTTAACTCAATCTAACTGAGTATACTGAACATGATCCTGTCTGAACTATATCTGGTACAGACAAACTGATTTGAAACTTAATTGAAATATAATCTGACAGATAACTTAACCGGTATAAATTGCTGATAATATAAATTGCTTGACATAAGGTGACTGAACTAACTTAAACATGAACTAATTAACATGAATAGGAATACACATGATAATTTAAACATTAGAATAAGGTCCAGAGGTCATTACCCTCTTAACTGCTCGGAGGATGGTGTGTGATCTCTTATACTCTTGCGTGCGAGCATGGAGAATTAATTAGTCTCAACTTAAATATCTTAACTCATGACTTAGCATGAAGCCTACATATATGCTGTATTTTCCCCCAACTTCCCCGATTTGTAGCAGGATAAAACGATGGTAATTTGGAGGAAAATTTAAAGTTAAGGACATAGCCAATCAAATGGTGCCTCTTGCCGTGAGCTAATGGCATAAGGTGTACAATTCCTAGCTTTGTCATCACCCTCCTATGTCTCCACATGTCCTAATAATGATGAGAAGTCAAACGTGAATTTACTCCACATGACTTTTGGCACTTGAAATTCAAAGCATGACTTAAGCTTACTTAAGGCCGTGCTAATCTTGTTTATTTGCTCAGCCAACCATGATTAATATTAAATATGATTATCTCTTAACTAATCCTCATTAATGTTAATTAATCTTAATTAACATTAAGCTAATCATGATTATCTTAAACTAATCTCAATTAATTAGCTTAAACATAATTAAGTTAATTAAGCACGGGCTAATGACCATTACTTAATTAACGATGGACGGTGTACCAATGTGAACGCGTCACAGTATAGGTATACCGAA
>CACSLK010024742.1:15408614-15420420 GCA_902706635.1 Striga hermonthica
AGGAAAGCATAACCTAGAATCTATTTTCTCATACTTGATTTATTTAGAACAAGCCTTCATTAGTGTTAGAATTTATTTTTGCATTCATTCATTAGTTTAAAATAAAAAAAACTCCAATCGAATTTGCATTAGTCCAGATAATATTTAATCGTCGGTATTTTGGTACTTAATTGGTTTAATCAACAGTCTCTGTGGAATACGACCTTGCTCGCCGCTTTCTGCAGCTACTCCGTACACTTGCGGGTAGTGAAAATATTTTGCGAACAGATTCAAGCTCATTTCTCTCTTCTTATGGATAGATCACACATTTTTCTCTTTGTAAAAAAATATCCAAATCTTATTTTTCTTATCAATTTTTGCCGACAGTCATGCTTTTTTCTTTATTTTTTCAGTGAGATATGACATCAAAATCATTTCAATTTTACAATTTCGTTTTACTAAATCATAGTAAAACGACGTAAATCAGTCGATTACATAACAAATCTATCAACATCTGAAATTTTTTGTTTTGATTTAAGGTTGTCGTCTCTATTTTGTTCAATGAATCATAAGAAAAAAAAAAGTTTAATAGGGTGATTACAGTATGGACCTATCAAGATCTGTAATGTTTGTTAAGAATATACGATTTTTTTTTTGTAGAACCGTGTTTTTAGTTGATTTTAGAAGTAGATTAGATATAAAATCTTATTTTAGTGCTTGTTTTGTTGTTTTATTTTAGTTGAAATACCTAAACAATTTGATGTTTTTTTTTTTTTTTTTTNNNNAAAAAAAGAAAAGAAAATGAACGGATCTTGTAATATTTATAGATGTTCTTCTTGTTTCCTGAATAATCTGACATTGTTCGGTTGCAACAATCGATCTGAACATAATTATGAGTCATATATCTAATTTTCAAATTAAACAAAAAAGTACACCTCATTATACTCTCAAATATGTAACTGTTTTAGGCGGGAATTAAAAGTATTAGAATTAAATGCCCAAATTTAGGCGGGATAATAAAATTAAATGCTGAATAATAAAATTAAATGCTTTGTTGC
This sequence comes from Striga hermonthica, assembly GCA_902706635.1. Taxonomy (NCBI): domain Eukaryota; kingdom Viridiplantae; phylum Streptophyta; class Magnoliopsida; order Lamiales; family Orobanchaceae; genus Striga; species Striga hermonthica. Next base: position 15,409,652 of record CACSLK010024742.1, read on the forward strand.
TCTAAATTATATATTTATAGATTATTATTTATATTTATTTATGTTGTATTGGACTTGTTGTATTTTAGGATACAATAGATACGACTATGATTGCAATTTAATTTTTTTTTTTTTTTGGGTACAAATTTAAAATAAATTTTTTAATTGATAGTTTTGAAAACACTCTCCAAAGATATTCCTTTATATTGTACTTTTATCGTCTCCCTAAACTTGCACATGCATTCAATTCTTACCCAGGTGAACAAATTGAAATCTCCCCCTCATTGTACCGCCAAGGTAAGCATTTACGCACACTATTATCATAGTGATGGTATGTGGACTGTTCACCTTTAGTTTTTCCCAACTGCCAAAGCACAGGCACAAACAAAAATTGTGAACATGATGCAACATGTTTCACTTAATTGATATTGTTCATACTATCTGCTTAGTAGTTAATAGTCTGGATCTTACGGCTTCAGCCTAGCCAAAATACCATCTGTAATCAATTTCATCCATATCCAACATCCACAGTTACTCTCTGCTCTACCTGTCATGTCCAACCAAACATCAATGGAAACAGGTTGTCAGATTCCAACCACTAAAGAGTTTAGTTCATGCCACTGTGGCGCCAATTTTTTCCAAGGACCAATGAAGAATGGACATATGGCAATTTTATTGCTATTCCCACACTCCCTTTTGCTATAAGCAAAATTAACATAAAAATTTCATCTAAAAATATTAATAAAATTAACAAAAGGCAAATAAATAAATAAATAAATAAATAAATAATAGTATCTTAGAAAAATTATGAGTGAACCACCGAGAGTTTCAGAACAAACAGGAACACTTATAGAATAATAAAGAAAACTCAATTACAAGCATTAGAAAAATTAGAAGAAATAAAAGGATCAGTAAAAGAACTACAAGATTTAGTACAAAAAGAAAAAACGCAGAAAAAGTTATTTAAACCAATTCAAATAGAACCACCAACAAGTTCTAATGGATGACATAGATAGATTAACCCAACTATTAGAAAAATGCAATATTGAAGAAACTAGAATGGCAAAAATAGATGATGAGGATAAACAAGGAATAATCTACGGAATAGATAGTGAAGATGAAGACGAACCAACATTTAATATGGCTGATCAAAAACCTCATACAACACCACCATTATCACCAAAGCGACCTAGAACAAACAATAATGAACCATCTAGTTCACAAAATAATTACGTAGAAAGCAGTTTTAGAGATTTTATATACAGAAATGATTATAGTTATCATCAAGAAAAAATTAAGAAAAATATACCACCAGCATATTTAGAAAAAGAAAGAAATCTATCTAATGGAATACTAAATATAGATTGTGCAACCAATGCAGAAGATTTAATAGTCACTTGGACTAATCAATTAAAATTATTAGTCCAAACTAATGATTCAATGATAAATGGAATGACATTAACAGATTTTTTCAATTACATAAGATATAAAACATCAGGAGTAATATTTGATTATTTAGAAAATACTCAAATCCAACTTAATCTCGAAGCTAGTGGTTCAGAAACAGGAGCAGAATATAAAATACCAGCTTCAAGAGAATTAGCAAAAAATTTATGAAGAGAATTTCTAGGAATTACAGGGCAAGAATCAAAAGAAACACAAAAACATAAAGTAGTTAGATTTCTAACTAACATGAAGTTATGCAATATATGTTATATCGAAAATTTCTTTTGTCACGTAAGAGAAATTTTTTATAAAATTAAGGACCGATCAGGACTAATAGAAATAGTTGAAAGCAAACTTAAATATGAAATGAATAAATATATTCAGAAGAAAATTAATGAAACAAGAGAAGAAAAAACTCTAGGAGTTTTAGAAAAATATGCCAAAGAATATAGAGATGAACTTTGTATAAGAAAAATAGAACATCATGAAATGACTAAAGTCGATTCAAGATGTTGTAAACCATTAGAAAGTGTGCCACAAGAATTTGGTTGTCATGAACCATATAGAAAGAAAAGATATTATAAATACAATAAGTTTAACAGACGATATAGGCCAAGAAGATATAAAACATTTAGAAAACCATGGAAACCAAAATACAAAGGAAAGTTTAGAAAACAAGAAAAATATTTAGGAAAGCCCAAATATTGTCCTAAATGAAAAATGAATTGTAGATGTTGGAAGTGTCAAGAAATATGACATTACGCAAATGAATGTCCTAAAACCATACCAGAAAAAGAAAGAAAATTAAAAATGATATTTTCTTTAGGATATGAACCTATAGAAGAAGAATACGAAGAAGGCGAAATATTAGATTTTGATATATATGATTTAGAATTAGAAACAGATAGTGACATAGAATTATCTGAATCAGAAGATGAGTAAAAACAGTTCATTTATAAAAGTTAAATTATTTAACAAATTTTTATTAGCATATATAGACACAGGTGCAACGATATGTCTAGCAAAAGAATCCATATTGTATCATCTGTTGCGTTATCCGCCGTCTCTGCGGTGCCTAGTAAATATTGGAAGAAATTAGAAAAACCAATTATAGTAAGAATTGCAAATAATAAGACAATAAGCATTGATTATAGAGCAACAGATTTAGTACTGCTAATAGAAGGAAAAAGATTTCCTTTACCAAGTCTTTATAAAAAAAATACAGGATTACCACTAATAATTGGAAATAATTTTCTTAAGTTATACAACCCATTTATTCAAAGATTAAATAGTATAAGTCTTCGATGTCCACAACTGGATACACAGTCTAGTAAAATAATTACAACAAAAATATATAATACGTCTTCTTTCATACGAGGGGAGATAGTAAGAAAAGTTTCACTTCAAATTTATAAAGTAATAAGTACAACATTAGAAGAACATGTTAATCAGTTATTAGAAAACATATGAAGTCAAAATCCATTAGATCCAAATAAAAATACGAATAGTATGATAGTAAAAGTAGAACTAATAGATACTAGTAAAGAAGTCAATGTGCCAAATAGAATCCATATACAGAAAAAGATGCTAGGGAATTTCAAGAAGAAACTACTAAGATGCTAGAAAATGGTATTATACAACCCAGTACAAGTCCACATAGTGCACCAGCATTTTATGTAGAAAATCATAATGAACTAAAAAGAGGGAAACGGAGAATGGTTATAAACTACAAAGAAATGAAAAAAACCACTAAAGGAGATGCATATAAGTTACCAAGACAAGATTATATTTTTAGTCGAATTAAAAAGGCAAAATGGTATAGTACCTTAGATGCTAAATTAGGATATTGACAGTTAAGATTACATGAAGAAACTAAATCGTTAACAGCATTTAGTTGTCCACCTCAAAACCACTATGAATACAATGTAATGCCATTTGGACTTAAACAAGCACCCAACATATATCAACGATTTATGGATAGTAATCTAAAGGGATTAGAACTAGTAAGTCTTGATTATATAAATGATATAATTGTTTTTACACAAGGATCAAAGGAAAATCATTTAAAAGAACTTGCAAAGGTTTTAATACAATTAGGAAATAAAGGAGTTATTTTAAGTAAAGAAAAAGCAAAAATTTGCAAAACCGAAATAGAATTTTTGGGAATGAAAATAGTCGAAGGAGGCTATATAGAACCTCAAAAACATCTACTTGAAAAAATACATCAATTTCCAGATCAACTTCAAAACAGAAATCAAATTCAAAAATTTCTTGGATGTTTAACATATATTGGAGAAAAATGTTTTATAAAAAGTCTTTCAAAAGAAAGAGAGTTACTACAGAAAATGATTTCAGAAAAAGTACCATGGAAATGGACAGATGATGCAACTAGAGCAGTACAGTCCTTAAAAAGACTATGTACTCATTTACCACGAATTTATCTACCAAAGCCTAGTGATTTACTTATTTTAAACACTGATGCAAGTCAGGATACTTGGGAAGCAGTCCTTCAAGCAATTCCAGATGCGTATGAAGAGTTTAATAAGTTTATCATGAACAACAAACCATCTAAGTTAAATCCTTTATACGAAGGATAACGAAAGATAGTTTGGATGAAAATAGTGAATCTAATGATTCTATGCAATTAGTATTGGACAAAACCAATAACAAGCAATTACTGTTATCCAAATGGGTATCAGGAATATTTAAGCAAGCAGAACGCAACTATACAACACATGAAAAAGAAACATTGGCTTTTATAAATTTGGAAAAATTTAAACTTGATTTACAACCAGTCAAATTTATTTTTCAAACAGACAGTTTGTATACAAAAGATTTTACAAAATATCGAATAAAAGAATCTTACAATAAAGGCAGACTTTTAAGATGGAGCTTAAAATCACAACAGTTTGATTATATATCTGTATATATTTCAGGAAAAGAAAACTACTTAGCAGATACATTAACACGAGAATGGAAGCAATCAGACCAGTCCTAGAAGACAGTCTAAATATGCTAGAAAAACAAGTAGAAGATCTCTCTGAGCAGATAAAGAAAAAAGAAAAAGAAATCAGCCAAATAAAAGCCATACTGTTTGCAGAAAAAGGCAAAGAAGAAAAGAAAAATGAAAAGGCTGAAACATCGGAAGAAAAAGAAAAACCTCGTTTTGATGAGGAAGAAAGAACAAAAACCCATTATGTAATATTTACAGGTCCTAATCAAGGGATACTTTCCCAATGAAGTCAAGCAGCTATGTTTATAACAGGACAGCCTGTCATACATAAAAAATTCTCTAGCCTGTTCGAAGCAAAAGAAGCACTAGCTCAGTTCAAGGCAAGCTATGCAGGAAAAACACAGTCACCAGCTATAGCAGCACAGAAGCAAATGCCTATATTAAGAAAGATTCCAAGCAGCAGACCACTCACGATTGGAAGCATACAGTCTAAACAACAGAAAGAAGAGATGACCAAGCTCACAAAAAACATTTTTTACCATGAATTTAAGTTTGTGGTTAATTACACAGATGAAGATAAGCAGACAAGCATTTATCCAGTTGATGGTTCATATCTTGGACCAAAAGCAATCGCTCTACCAGAAGCAGATCCAATGAAAGTATACATGATGTTCCAATCAGGCTACTGAGTTGTATTTATTTCAGAGATGCAAATATGTTCCAATACTTCCCGATCAACATCAAGAAGGCAATTTCCCAATACAGTAAGCACGTACTCGGGAAAAAAGAAGGATTCATAAAGATATTCGTCACCACACCAATTTTTGGGGAGGGGGAGAAGTCACAAGAAGTAATACAACCAGCAATCCAGTTTTGTCAAATTGGAATAAGCAATGGAAATTATCCAGACATCGGACAAGTACAACATGAAGACGAATTAATTCAGTTCCTTAATAATTATGTCATAATATCAAACAAAGGCATTAAGATCAAGGGACGGATTAATTATGCAGCCAAGTCCATTATCATTTGGAGTATGCAAGCACGAGATCCAGCAGAGATAGACATCAAATTACTCAACAAATATCTGGATACACTAATAAAAATACAATTTGATATTCCAAAAATAATTAAGAAGGAGATCTGCATCAGGCTACAGAAGAAATTCACAGAAGATCACATTTGTGAATTATGCAACCCAGAATCACAAGGAGAGTTTAAACCCATCCAGGATCCCACCTTCTTTTTGAAAATTGTCTTGTTGTAATAATAGAAAAGATTCTATGCACTATGTAATGGGATGGTGAGTCACCACCCACACCCACTAAGAACCCATAATGTGAAGTTGTCGGCCATGATGTAAAGAGGCAGAGATATGACTCATGCCTATAAATAAGTGTCTCAAACTTCATTTGAGAACAATTTGAAATAAAATCCTTTCATATAACATTCTTCCTTTCACAAGATTTTATGCTTTCATATATAATGAGTTTCTAAATACTTAGAAAATATAAGAAGAAAGATTGAAAGTGTTAATTGATTAAGCGATAGTCTCTCTGGAGCACTGGAAGTTCTGTGAAAAGGCCAAAAGCTGGTAGGCGTCAAGGCCATTAAGTCCAGAATTGTGTTGAGAGCAGGCGGAATCAGGTAACCCTCTTAATCAAGTATTCTTATATCTATCTTGTTAAAAATTGTTATTGATTCCTTAATTCTGCATGGAAATAAATGATTTTTGGAATATGTCATATAAAGAAATATATAGAGACATAAATTTCCTAAAATCATTAATAGAACAAATTGTTTCATTAACAAAAATGTTAAAAGAAAATGAACAAATGTTATTCAACCTAGTTAAAGTTTATATACATAAAGAACATCCAGTAGAAGATGAAGTTTATTTCCGAATATATGATGACATCACCTCTTCAATTACCAGGATTAAAGAGTTAATAAAGAAAGCCGAATACCAAGCATCCATTCTAAGTGTTCAAATAAGGCTAAGAATTCTAAATATAATATTTTTAAAGTTAAAAAATGGAAAATGAATATCATGTTATAGAAAATATAGAAGAACAATGAATTTATCTATCAGATATATTATTAGACAAAAAAATAGTAACAAAAGTAAAGAATAAAGGAAATTTAGATTTAGAAAAGAAAGAAGGAATAAAAAATGGTATACTAGAAAAACTAAATAGAAAAAATATAATACATTATGGAATAATGAATGGAGAACAACCGATTAGAATAGAACAAGCAAATTATAATTTTCAAGCACCCTTAGTTGAAATAAATCAAATAGAAAAAAGATTAGAAAAAATAAAAGAAGGAGATAGGAAAAGGATAAGTTATATACATATAAACACGGTACAAATAGTATTACGATCAACATTTAGAGAAGGAATAAAAACACCCGTAAATATAAGAGTTAAAGATAATAGAATTATGCATAAAGAATCAAGAAAGTTAGGAGAAATAGAAGGAGATTTAGGGTATAGAGTAATTAAATTTAATATATCACTACAATTTCCTATACCATTATCAACCAAGAAAATTAATAATTGTATAGGAATAATATGTAATTTTCAAGAAAAAAACATTAGTGGAATCAGGAGATATAACTATGGTTGTTTGTTATAGAATAGCCTATGCATTAAGTAATAGTAGTTTAAGTATGAATTATCAAAATCAAGAAAGAACATATACAGAAAAATTAATCAATGAAACCAGTACTATTATTAAAAATGATAGAATTCAAAAAGAATTTTTAAGAGAACATAGTAGACGATCATTTAGTAATCCTACAAATTTAGGAAAAATGACTGAAAATAGTTTATTAAAAATTCAAGAAATTGAAGAACCTCATAGTAGCAATAGTTTATATAAAGGGGATAAAGAAATAGAAAAATTAAATAAACAGGTAAATGAATTAAGCTCATTAGTAATAAATTTAAATAATAAAATATAAAATGGAAAGGAAAGATATAAATCTTGAACTAGCTAAACTTTTCAGAAAAGAAATCAAAGAGATATATTATTTAATAGAAAAATCAATTCAATATAAATATATAGAAAAAGATGAACAAAAACTAAAACAGCTAGATTGTGATATACAAAGACATAAACAAAAATCTAAGAAATTACATAAAATAGGACTACCTAAAACGATAATATAAAGATGGTATCAGAGCAGGCAATAATTGAATATAAAAATGAGTATAAGAAAAATATATTTTGACATAGAATGAGAAATACAAAATATAAAAATGGATATATCAAGATATATCTATTTACATGAAATTACAAATTTAGATTTTTATTATGATATGATGATAATAAGTCAACGAAAATTAAAAAAAATTAATAAATAAACAAAAACAAGTAACAGTTGCATAGTAAAAATACTATATGGAAATTACCGTTAAAGTAAGCTATGGGCACTCCAATGGGTGCCACCCTCACGGGTGGCATCGAGTGAACCCCACTAAAGATGGAGTAGAAATATTTTATGCATTAGGTTGTCAATTTAAATAATGTGGAGAATCTTTTTCTTTCAGTATAAATAACAGCTCTGAATTGCTGAAGGAGTGCACCAAGGAAGAAAGAAAAGAGCGAGAAGAAAAATAAGGACCAGAAACAACATTTAGTTTGGAGTGTTATTTTTCAGTGAGATAAAAATAGAGTGTTTGAGTAAATCCTGTGAGTGCGTGTAAAATAAACCGGGTTGGGTATCAACTCTATTATTCCTTGTTTAGGAGTTGGGTCTCACTGGGTCACTATATTTTACATTTCTAGTGTAAGGGAGTGTGAAAAGATATTGTAATTATCTTGAAAATATAGTGGATTTGTTCGGAGGTTGTCCCGTGGTTTTTTCCTCTATTTTGGAGGTTTTTCCACGTTAAATCTTGGTGTCTTATTTCTTACATATTTTATTTATTTGGAATATTCTTAGTATGCTATGTGGTCGCAGTTTAATCTGAACTTCCACATCTAAAGAATTATTCCTGTTTTATTGCAAGAGATTTTCTTTTGTCATTCTTGAATTGCTGGAATTGGGTTTTTTATTCACTATTTTACCTCGGTGTTTTTAATTTATCCTTTCCGCATTTGTGCATCTGAGCCCAACAGTACCACCACCCGGCCCTTTGGGTCTTGATATGAGAACTTAACTACTTTTCAGATTTTGACAAAGCATCAGTAGGATACAAATGATAAGACAATTTCCTATACAACAACCACAAACTAAACTAAAACCAGGGAGTGTTCCGTATCCACATCCTCAAATAACAACGTAATGCTAAAAGGGACACTGCAAACTTCAGTACTGTTTCAGATAACAAGTGTACTGGGAGAGGTCCAGTATTGATCCCTGGAACAAAAGCATGACATATCCACCTAAAACAAGAAAACAAAATATCCTCACATATTAGCCATAACCATCCAACCATTGTCCGTCCTTTAACTATGTGGCATGCAACCAAGGAAACATTTTCATTTTTCCACAAGAAATTTATAAGCAAAAGGCAACATGATACGACAAGAGATGCAACGCAAGAAGAATAACAAGATGCAGATACACACTTCTTTGAGTTTTGGCTCTCCACAATCCTCAGAATGAGAGACTTGTTCTCATCTAGCTAGATACTGCACAACACATAAAACACAATTAAGGAGGCAAGCAAATATAATGATATGAAGAACCAACCGTTAGCATATTTGAGATATATAAGAAAGCAGTGTAATGAAAACCCCAACAGCTTTTCCTATCAAGTAACTATATTAGCTAGAAAAAAACTCATAGTGCAACGAAACAAGGAAAAACATACTAGCATCACAAACATTAAATTTAGCTAGACTTGTAATGAAAATTCAAAAAGTTAAAAACTCTTAAGCAGACTCAGAAGAGAATAAAATTAAGCTAGAGAAACATGATGTCCTTAAAACCTATCTACTACTCCAAGCATAATCAACTTAAATGAAAATCTAAATCAAGCTGAACAAGGTTGGGTTGCATTGTGGGAGTGAACCACTTTGGCGCGGGCACAATCTTCATTGCTTTGCTCATATCACATGAATAATAGCACGGCCAGAAAGTCTCATCTCGATAGCTGAAGATACCGACATCATGGCCTCCATATGGTTTATCATCCCACTCAGGCGGGCATCTGGTATCGGTGTAGTAGATGGAGTCGGGCTTCAGCCCGGGATAATCAGCCGCCTGCAGAGCAAACCCGTCGTTGGGGCCAATGAAGAAGGCCAAGCCATCCAGAGTGCGATCCATGTACTTCAACGAGCCGGTATGCGGGTCGTACTTGTGCACGTCAAACCCAACTGTCTTGTAAGGTGTCCTGTCTTCCGGGAAACTACCGTTGTACCAGACCTCATCCACTAGTGTGCCGTCGGGGCCCATGCACGGCAACACAAAGCGCCGGACGTGGAAAAGCTCATCCGACTGCTCGGCCACGACAAGGAACCTGTAGTCTTCGCACAGGACTTTGAGATCCAACTCCAACCGTGAGCGGGCAGCCAGCGGGTAGTTGTCTGGGTCAGCGGACACGGGTAGCTGAGTCATTGTGGTTGAAGAAGAAGAAGAGAGATTCCATGCCTCGAGATGGTCCTTATGTCTTGGGGCAGAGAAGAAGAGGTTCCGCCGGGTGGAATAGGCGATGGACTCGTGCTGATAATTGTCACCGAGTGGGGTCCACTCGGTTGGGGTTGGGGCTTGGGCGGGGCAGCAGAATGCCAGTCTCTGCTCGGGACCGTATGTGATGACGGCTCGCCATTCGTTGTCGCAGGATGAGCTGGAGACGACGACGCTGGTAAGGCAGCCGCGGCCCCTTTTCAAATTAGGGTCGGGGATGTGGGGAAGGGTGCGGATGGGTGGGAGCTTAAAGTGGCGGCCAGTGAGGGGATTGTAGAGAAATAAGTCGCAGTTATGCTCGTGGAACAGGGCAAGCCAGCCGTGTGAGGATCCCACAATCTTGGCATCATTGTTCGGCCCATCGTCTTCTTCTTCTTCGGATGATGATGATGATGGTAATGGTGTGGGTCTTTTGGGGACACTTAATACTTTGTCCTCGCCAAGGCTGTAGAACTGGTAAACCATATCTAACTTGTTGTTATCTTTGGAAACCGGTGGGAGCATCAGCCAAGGGGACGTGGAAGAGGAGCAACTTATCGACGACGACTTTGATCTGCTCACCTTCAGCCCACCAAAAACTCTACTTTTCATCAATATTCTGTGGTGGTTTTGATGACATCGTACCAATTGTAAACTATTTGGAGGACAAAAGCCAGAAACTAAGCGACCGCACAAAGCCATTGGCGACTGCAACTTCGATCCCTACGTACCCTGCTTATACAATATTCCGTTTTTTTTTTTTTTTTTTTT
>CACSLK010024742.1:15516667-15533079 GCA_902706635.1 Striga hermonthica
CGTGGGTTCGACGTGAACTCATCGAAACCCGGTGGTGAAGCTCGACTGAGATCGCGTGGAAGGGAGCTGGGTCGAACTCGGCTTGAGCTGCGCCGTGGAGGAGCTGCGCGGACGAGCTCGTCGTGGGTTCGAGCTGAGGACGACGTGTTTGTGTTCGCCGGCGAGAGGTTGAGCTGCGACTGAGTGCAGGTGGCTTGGATGCGGTGGCAGCGGGACCTGTACGGACAGGGTGCAGCTCGTGGACGCGAAAATGCTGCTGGTTTGGTCGCATGAGGGAGCTGGGCTCCTGCCAAGGCTCACCGGTGGCTGGGCTCGCGATTTTTTGGGCAGGGCGGAGCTGGGATGGTTCGAACCGCTGTACGGACACGTGGTTGCGGGGCTGACGAGTAGGGCGCAGACTGAGGCGCTTGACTGGCGTGTACGGAGTTATGACGTGCGATGTGGTGAGGACGATGTGGACTTGGGGTCGCCGGCGGGAAGGCTCGCCAGAGGTGCGATTGTGGCCGGAAAATGGTAGGTTGAGGTGAGTTGTTGAAGATGGAGGTGGATGAAATGGAGAAGATGATGTTATATATATATAGTAGTGATAAATTAGGGTTTTCTTTTTATTTTGGGCCCAACATTGGGCTTCTAAAATTACTAACACTCGGGCTTAATTATAAATCCTACAATCGGGCTAGCAATTACCGATCATTGACTTAGGCAAATAAATGCTCGGCTAAAATTAGTCGGACTTGGACTAATTAAATTAGTCAGTCGAATATTACTAGAATAACTTGGCTCGTAAAACCAAATTGGGCCGAAATAAAATCGAACATAGGCTCGATTAACTTAAATGGGCCGGCTAAAATAATAGAACTCGCTCGAAATCGATTGGGCTCGAATAATTAAATTATTCAGCTTCGATAAGCTTTAATAGAATCTCGATTAATCCAAGGCTCAGTTTTAAAAATATAACCGATACTTGAGCTAAATAAATCCGACTTTAATAATTAAAATCGAATAAATTCTCCATGGCTTAGACTTTAATACTAATTATTAAATTTAATGCAGTTAAATATAATAAAAACATCAAATTGGGAAACTTAATATTTATGGAAATAAAGTCAATCTCCATAAATAGTAAATAATATACTGGGCATTACAGTGAGAATTAGTAATTTGTCTCGCACATTATCCATCTACAAAGATTGAACAACATATGGACTTCAATGTGTGTCAACAACATACTTTTATATATTTGCCTTCATTTTGTACCAAACACAATTAGAACAAATTAAGCACAATTAAGCAAATCACAACAATCACAAATGCATGAACCAACAAAAACAGTCACAACTGAAATCATAATACTGTACAAATGCCACACAATTCTCAGCAACTTAATAAGTTCTGTGGAAGGATACACAGAACACAATTCTCAACAACAATTAATTTAGGCTCCATAAAACAGCCTTCATAGGCATTTGACTTTGACATTTTCAGAACTACCAACATACAGATATAGAGAGGTTATAGTCTATGTAAATGGTCAATAAGTAAGTATTTCATGCAAATGGAGGAGTTAATTAATGCACATGAAGGCATGCTTTTACTAAACCTGGTTTTAGTAGATTTTCCCTGTAAATGCTAACTTATATAGCCAACACTTTGATAGTAACACATAATTGACTAGCATTTAAGAACTACAACAAGCAAATTTGTTGAAACCACCACAATTGTACATGACATATCAGTTAGAAAAGAATGAAAACAAAGCACCAGATCAAGCAGTCATGTGGAACATCATGCTTTTATAAAAAGTTGTTTTCTGGTGTTTTCGTATGTTTGCATTGCCTATAAATTGTATTTACATTTTTAACTATACCTCATTTTCAATATGCGAAGATCATTGTCCTTGATTGTTTGTATCTGATCCTGTTTCACGTATTACTACATAGCCTTGAGACCATATATTCTATTACTTTTGAAAATTATGTCTCAAACAAAATCCATAACTCCTGTTTGGCTTTCTTTGTGGAATTGAAATGTTTAACGGATTCAGTGAATATTGGAGTTTCATAATTATCGAATTATTAGGAAATGATTACATGAACATTGCTCCTTACATTACTTATACCAATTATTTATGTATCTGGCCTGCAGGGAAAATGCTATAGATAAATCCACCTTTATGGATTTATCATGTGGAACATTATGCTTTTATAAATTTGCCTTCGTTTTGTACCAAACACAATTTCCACAAATTAAGCACAATTAAGCATATCACAACAATCAAAAATCAATGAACCAGCCAAAACAGTCACAACTGAAATCATAATACTGTACAAATTAAAACAAATGAGTCATCAATACTGTACCACAACAAACAGAGACCATGAACCACATAACAGTGCATGTATACCCACAAGTGAACAATGGATGCAACACATTTAACAAGAAAGGCTGAAACGGTAACAACAATGTACTGAACAAAGCAAAGTTTGTATACACTTATGCGAGAATAAAAAATAAAATCATAATATTGTTCCAACTTCATCTAATAAATACTCAGAAGGTTATGGTGTTTACCTTTACCGGTGACGGAGAAAAAAGCTCACAGCTATAGCCGACGGGAGATAGAGGTGTATTAATAGAGAAACAAACATTTCGAAAAAAAAAAACAAAAACCCAAAAAAATATTTCAGAAAAGTGGACATAAATTGAAATTGAAAAGGTTATTGTGGCGATTGTGGAGCTCACCTTTAGGCCCGATGGAGGATTCGAAGCTTACACCTTGACGAGAATGGCGTCTTCATTTCTACAGTAACTAGGGTTCTTTAATGCTCGATTTCACAACAATGGCGGAATAAATCAAACTTAAAAAAGTGAAGTCATGGCGATTAAAAGGGGCTCACCTTCAGCACGACGGAAAAACTGAAGCTCAAGCCTGTTATGTAACAATGGCGACGCTCTCTCTGCAAGTAGGGCAAAATGGCCGATTTTTCAAATCGATGGACGCTTGAAAAATCGAAATTCAAAAGGTAAAATGGCGATTCTGGAGCTTACCTATAGACGCGACGGAGAATCCGAAGCTAGGGCAAATTGCTCGTCTTCGTTTCTGCAGAACCTAGGGCAAATTGCTCGTCTTCAATTTTTGTTCCTCTAATGTTGCGACAAATCGAATGAAATCGAAATTGAAAATGAAAGTAGAAACAAGAGAGGAGCTCACCTTATGATTCAAAAGCTTCAACTTCTTCCCAACAATGGCGTCGCAACTCTCTGCACTGCAGCTAGGGCAATGACCCGATTTTTGGCTTTTATTTGTAATAAAATTGTAAATTCAGCGAAACCGAGGGGTATTTTTGTCTCATTACACCAAAATCTGAGGGTAAAATAGGTAGGATGAAAACAGGATTAAATTATCATGTGGGGGAGCCGGGATTTTTCTGTCCAAAATTCGGCGATAAGCGCGTGCCACATGGACGCCAGGTCATACTAATCCTATCCCATTCCCGCGGAGTAAACGTGAGATAGCCGGGATTATTTCCCTTATCCTATCCCAATCCCCCGAAATAAACGACCCCTAAATAAACTACCCTTTAAAAGTTATACATGATGTAAATAGAATTTTTGATTAAATGTTATATGTAAACAGAACTTTTTATTAAATTATATATAAAAAAGTTTGATTATTTTTTAAATAGTAACTATTTCCCACCAAAAAATGTTGTTTACTTATTTTAGAAACTTTTTAAACGTTTTATGTTATGTTTTAAAGATACAATTTAGGTAATTGCGGATGATTAATTAAGGTAATAAATCACATAAAAATTTCTTTTGTATCTCAACATATTCATATCATATATTTGTACCTAAAATATCGTGATATATCACATTCCTAACAAACATTATATTTTTTTTCCAAAACGATAGATAATATTATAAATCAAAATGCACAAATGTGCGAATACACAGCAGCCAACGGCTGAAAACACAGCAGCCAACAGCTGAAAAAGTGGGAGGACAGGTCAGAAGACCGCCTAGAATCCCGTCTAGCAACGCTAGAATAAAATATTCGCAACTAACCAACCAACTACATGAAACACCTAACACCAACAAAAACTAAAAAAACTACAAAGCTCCCAACAGGAGAATACCCGAGTGTCGGATTCCAACAGGATAATAAATTTGACACCTGGGCTCACAGAGGCCAAACGGCTTAAACCAAAAACACAAACCTAGACATAAAACATGGACACAACGAGAAACTAACAACACAGCACAACAAAAACAAAAACACTGAAAGAAAGAAAGCCCTCCTCCACAACAGGATGATACTTCGCAACAACCCCCACCACCGACACCGAGGGTTCCCACCCAAGGAGAGCAGATTGAGCCAAGCACCGAGACCTGAAAATGCAACAAAGCCTAACAAGATCCGATACTCCACCACCAGACTCTCCCAGATAGACACCCACTAACCAGTCAAGGGAAGTCAGCCCAAGAACCACTCCATCCCTCCAAACTGCAGTCCAAAGCCAACCGAAATTAGAGTCCTCGACCATCACCGTCAGCACATCCACCTCCTAGCCACCGGAACCCCCGAAAGTCCCTCAGCCCCGCCACAGACATGCCACAGCTAACACCACTAGCCGGACAGCCAAGACACCGATCTCCCCCTGACCCAACACCAGAGTACAGGGGATAAAAGGGACAGAACTGGGTCACAACTCCGGCCACCACCACAAAAACGCAGCGAAACGGCCGAGCCATGCCCCGCCCGCTGCAACACCCCCCAACCAATCCCTGCAAACAAAGGCAAAGGACCTAAGAGGTACCACAACGACCGGAGTCCGAGCAACAAAAAGCCCACACCACCGCCGGCAACAAAAAGAACTGCCTCCAGCAACCATTAGCCTCGGAAGCAATATGCCCGCTAACCAGCCCCAGGAGAGCAAGACAAGGGGAGAATGGGAACTCACCTCAACTCCATCTTCCGACCGGCAGAAGATAGAGGCCGCCACCCAGCCACGCCGCCGTGAATCGAGAAAATTTGCGCCGTCGGAGGTCCGCCAGAGAGAGATTCCTTCCAGCGAAGCTCCAATCAGTCACGAGATCCCAACCATAGCATGAGGCCGGGGGCCCTTGACCTGCAGTGACTGTGGCTCTGTCGAGCAAAGCCCCCGCCGGGAAGAGGCGAGCGACGATTTGAAAGCTTAGGGTTTACTTTGTAAGATTGGGGAAATCGCGCAGAGCAGAGAGAGAGCTTTTTTACAAACATTAGATTTACTTATATATTTTTAAATTAATCACATCAATAAAGAATACTATTATACATTAAATATTTACCATTATATAAAAGGAAATGTTGCTTCTATAAATGTTATAAATAATATTGAGATTATACGTCAATAAATTTTTGAATAAAGTAATATTTGAGTATTATGATGAACCAAAATATGTAAAATTATTATTTTTTTGTATTAAAAATAAATATATGTGTTAAAATGTTATTTATATTAATATAGACGGATCAACGGCCCAATACATTGTTAAATAAAGTTTTACAAAAATATTTTACATTACAAAATCCGTGTGCATCGCACGGGATTCTCACTAGTATGTATGTATATAATCTTTAACGTTAGATAATAAATACATCACGTTTTAAAATTTAGAGAAATAGTAAAAATGAATAATATAGATATAAATTGTATAACTTACAAATTAATCTCTATATTTATGAAATAAATATATTATTATAATTATTATTATTATATCAATTATTTATGTGATTTTAAGAGATTTTCATTAAGCTATTAAAATCAATTAGCTAATATTAAAGAAAAAAAATCTTAATGAAATGAAAAAAATATTAATATTAGAATAAATAGATTGAAGAAAAATTTGCACTAATTTTTTGATAGATACTTAAAAAAATATGATTACGCTTAAATTAATATAAAATATAACAATTAGCTTCTATAGTTTACTGAAAATTGATTGTTAGTTGCAGTTTAACATTACATTTTAGAATTGATTAATGTAAAAAAATATAATTAATATGTAAAAGTAAAGGCAAAGAGCATAGAAATTAAATATATTGCAATAAATATTTTGCCTACAATTATATATATATATATATATATATATATATATATATATATATATAATTATATATATACAATAATGTTCACCTACCCACGGTGGGCACATGTTAATATGCCCACCGCTTATGTGGCATGCACACATTGGTGATTGTTAATATGTTCAAAAAAATACATGACCAATGTGTGCATGCCACATAAGCGGTGGGCATATTAAAATATGCCCACCGTGGGTCGGGGAGCATTGCTATATATATATAGGTAAGGGATCATATGAGAATAAATGTTGGTGAAAGAAATAAGAACGAATATACATCGTTGGATCTGTCAAATTAACGGCAGAGATTATTTCAATCAAGCATATGCCACATGTGGGACGCGGTGGCACAATGTAAATAAAGCCAATTACATGGTGAAAAATATGACGCTGAGGATACTATCGTCATTTAACACGGCAAGGGGGGTAAAAGGCTGTTTCAGACTCATTAATTGCAGAATCAAATTTAGGTCGTCTTTGTCAATGGCATACACGAAAAAGCCCTCTTCCGATAGTGTACACAATGGCATCGACCTCACTTTAATGAGAGGTCGTACAATTGATTTTTCACTTCGATTTCCACTATCGAGCAACCTTCAGGTGGGCTACTCTCAGATTTGAAGTGTTTGAGACAAATTTTTGATTGTGCTTACGGCGTTTTTTTTTTTTCTCATTATGTTTTAAGGTTTTGGTAAAAGTGGACGAGCTTGAAGAAAACTAGTTCGCATTCGAAGATGAAAGGTCATATAGAGCATAATTTTTTAAAATAGTTATATATAGTTTAGATTTGTTGGTTGTTTAATTGAATTTAGGGCTACAAAGATGGCGTCAATTTATTTATTTTTTTTCTTGTGAAATTATTATGTATTGTGGTTGTATTTGTGAATCATGCAATATTTAAATGCTCAAAATATGGTGTCAATTTTTTCGTGATGTTTAGACTCTTTTCTAGATTGTAATGTGTCCAATAAAATTGCTTCTAACTCATTATTTCAGCTGAGTGGGTGGTTTATCTTGGAAGAGTTGTTTTTGGTGTAATAAATTGGCCAGCACTTGAAACCTTCTGAGAGAATGGATTTATCCACACTGCTGCTACTTTCTAGTTTTTCCTTTCAGTGATATTAGTTATTATATGAATATGGATTTATGCTCTTTTGTTCTGTCTTTTATCTTCGTTGTTATGGTAGGAAGAAAATTGTTCTGCTTTTTTCATTTTTTTTTTTTTTTTTAAATCATTGTTACTATATTACATGAAGAAAAGTGTAATAGGCTCTGAGATATATGTAAGTTATCCATGTTCGAGAAATTTCATAGGAACTTGGCAATCGTTTTTAGACGAGTCGGGGCATTGCAACTTTTAAGTATACACTTGTTTTAAGTTCAATATTTGGAAATACAAAGCTATGTAGATGGAAGCCAGATGATGTCGTCTGGGCCCGTCTCCAACTTTTTTTTGCTTTCATAAAGCAAGTGGATGTGTCTCAGACATTACTCTATTGATACTTATCTGTCTATATGTGTTTACGTCGGGCTTGAATGTCAAAATTTATGTGATAATTTGTATATTACTTACTGTGTAATGAATTATTCTAATATGTGTATTGTGCAGGCATTAACAACAAATCAAATGATCCAAAAGCTGGAATATCTAGCGATAAAGGTCAAGTCGTTAAATTTGTTAGAGTGTTCTGATGTTTTTTATATTATATTTCATACGTGGCTGACGTTAATAGGATTATATAGGTGCTCATCCAGTCGTTGAAAGTATATCGATGAGCCTCCAGTAGTTTGGAAAGGTATATTGTTGTAGTATTGTCCATGAATGTATAGTTCTTTTTATCGTGTTATTAATTTTTGTACAATCATTTAAGCGACAAGCCATCATATGAGTTTAAATTCGTCACAACCAAACCCTGTAGCACATGAATACACTGAACACGCACAAGGAGGTACTCACATGTTTATTATCCATTTGATATAGTGTGTTTATTACTTATTTGTTTAATTTTCACTATGTGCTTTTAATATGCAGCTATCAAGCAGAAAACTGATGCACCGAAACAATATGATAGACGTTGTAAACGCGCAAACACAATTGGCCATTTGGACAGTGATATTTTCGTCGACGATGTCCCTTGATCGAATCACAATAAAAATGTGGTTACATGAGATGGTATATTCATTTTTCATTTTTCCGTATGGATATGATTTGTCCGTGCCTTTTGCGTTGGATCAAATCACATACTCGTTCAAACTATTTATGTATTCCTACAAGTGTTCTTTAGTTAATGCCATTGTAGCTCTTAAATATTTTTAGGTATTCGTCTTTGCAATTTATGAATTGAGCTTCATCCAAAGTTATGGCCTCTATATATGTAGCCGAGAATGAAATCTTAACATACAGGAGCACTGAAAGTTCAAAAAGTTCAAAGTCATGTTTCTAGTCTTAACATCTGTGCACTCATCATTTCTATGTTCATGCATTGTTTCTTAATTCACAACAACCAAGAGTAACGTTGATGCACCAAGACGGGCAGGTGTGTGAGCCAAACGACCCGTTGAAAGAAGTTAACATCACTGAAAATAAGAAGTTTCAGCCTATACATGAAAAAGGGCGGTGATGTTTGATATGTCGAGTTGTTGGATGGATACGTTTGTCGTAGTGGTGTCACTTTTACTTCATTATATATATTCTATTTTGATGCGTACATTTGTATTCTATGTGACTGGTCGTTTTTAGCACCATGGATTGGATGATTGTCTAGTACTTGATATGATATGTTTTTGGGGTTTTTGGTATGTCGGCATGACATTGTTTTTGTATGAATGAAAGATGTGATGTGGTTATAAAATATTATGCAAATCAAGTTTTATGTTTATGGTGTGTGGTGTTTTGGCTGATCGATTTCAAGTTCATGGTGTGGTGTTTTGGCAAAAGCTATCGACATTTTAATAAAGTGCAAGACGGTATGTTATATATTGCAAGACGGTATGTTATATAGTGCAACGATATTTTAATTGTGACGAATGTTGATAAAGTGCAAGACGGTATGTTATATAGTGCAACGAGATGTTTTTTAATGTGCAACGCGGTGATATAAATTGCATTACTGTAGTGTATATCGTGGAATCGCTTATGTTGTCAGTCATGTGCAAATGTTGGCGTCAATTTTTTGGCGATGATAATAAGGCACAATCAACTTATGTATAAAGTTCAATTATACGTCATGTAACACGCAACGAGTTGATGGATATAGTGCAATTACGTATCAATCACGTATCA
Source organism: Striga hermonthica (assembly GCA_902706635.1). Classification (NCBI taxonomy): domain Eukaryota; kingdom Viridiplantae; phylum Streptophyta; class Magnoliopsida; order Lamiales; family Orobanchaceae; genus Striga; species Striga hermonthica. Next base: position 15,526,077 of record CACSLK010024742.1, read on the forward strand.
TGAACACCAACGTAACAAGTACGCGTTAAAGGGATAAGTTGACGCATAACATACATATTTGTGTACATTGTTAAAAGTATTGAATGTAATATTGTTTCGATTTGTTATATATAATCCATATATGTAAGTTTTTACCAGCGATTGTCACATGTAATGTTGATCTCCAACGCCTTTCATATAGTTCCCACTTAGTGTATTTAATAAGATGTTGTTGTATTTATTATGTGAATGTGTCTGAAGTATTAATATTGGGGTCACTAGTACTACTGGCCTAAATGTACATTTTGTACAAATAGGTTGTTAGTACACGTTATGGTGTAATGTTGCAATGTTGTACGCGAGTAAGCGAGTACGTGAGTATTAAGTCGCTATAGTGAATGGTTTTGTAATCGTGTAAATAAATGCTTGCCACACATTATTTTGGTTTTAAGAATAATATAGTATCTACATATGTTCGAATTTCCAATCAACCCATCTCACGTGTTGACTACGTCTTACATATTATATCACCTATTTTTGTTGTCCAGCTAACAGTCATGAGGTGCAATAATTTCTGAGAAAAAGTGCAACGTAGTGTGCAGACAAGTGCAATATACATGTCGTGTTCATGAATGTTGTGCACACACAATGATTACGTAACTGGTACACTAACTCTCCTTATAAAAAAAAAAAAAGAAAGATATATTAAAATGATTGTTATAAAATTAACGGCAACAATCAAGTGCTACATATCGTCAACCAAATAACCGAACGTCTATACATTTCCAGAAAAAAAATACGAATATAAACAAAGCTAACATTAAAAAAAATGTCCAATCGTATCATTTGCTTCGAGACGAATTCCCATTAACCACCTGTCGCATGTGTCGCATGTGTCTGCAGTTAGTTTTTTTCATATGTTAGTACTCATATATCACACCCGATACACATTATCGGCATACGAATACATACATACAGTAAAAAACATACATTCGATGAATTTTTCATATGTCCTTTATAAGGCCTGATTGATTCGTCGCATTGTGGTATCCAATATTTTGTTCGACAGTGTGATTAAAAATTATTGTTCGTAACCAATGGTTTCATGTCTTAAGTGTCATGAGAAGGACGAAAAAAAAAAACAAATCAGTACTAATAAATTAAACCCACTGATTGCACTGATGTGAACATACAGTTGCATACAATAGGTTTGATTGTTGCACTTTACCATAGTATAAATAAAACTAGTCTCAATACCTGGTTGAGATTCGTTTAATTCCATTATTTATGTGGCTCAACCAAGAAAAACGTATAAAATCCCTAAAAAAGAACATATAATAACAAAGGATATCAGTACTAATTACGATGTGAATATTACAATATCTCGACAGGTTGATATTTCAACCTACAACACTCGATTCATATAATAACAGATATATTGGTCGGTTTATAGTTGGTGATTGATGTACCTGAGTTTTTCAATGATATGGTATGGCGTCTCAATCGTAAATCTCGGACTCGCGATTTGAAAATTTGTCTAAAATCCCACTGTAAGATGGAAAAGATCGAACTCGAAATTGATGGGATAATTTCAATTTCAAGAGAGAGGATTATTTGCCCTTGATTTCATGTGATTTGCTTACAAAAATCGCCGCTTGAATGAGGTGTAAGATTAGAGTTGTGAGAAAATTGAGGTTAGAGAATAGGTGATGGTTGCAGGCTTGCAGCTGGGAGCTCAATTCATTGATGAAGACTGCCATTTACGTCTATACCCTTAAATTTATGGGGAAGCAAATGCAAGCGAATTTATTGTGGTCGTTCGATGTATCTCATCATGTGTACCAAATTCATTCTTATTTCTTTCGTTGAGATCTATTCTCACCGGAACCCAACCCTATTATATATATATTAACTAATTACGCAAACTAAAAAAAAAAGAACGTTTGGCGTGAAAATCACTTTTCTTAACCATCTCTAGTCCTTATCTCTATTCTAGAGTAGAGTTAAACAAAAATCAAATTCGGTCTCCAACCGTTTGCGTTACATTCTACTCCACGTATATTATTTATATTATTTTAATTTATTTAACATGTCATAATATTATTTAGTTGACATACTATTTATAAAATAAAATATATCATGATGTTAGCTGGTTTTCTACTAGTTTGAAATATTGTTCCACAAGAAATATTTCCATATAATAAAATAAAATATTATTTGATTTATTTTATAGTAATCCAATATAAATCTATATTTTAAAAAATAATATTTTCATATAATTTTAATATTAAAATATAAATTTAATGGTACAAATCTTTTCAAATAATAATTTAAAAATAAAAATTGTAGAGTAATAAATAGTACCGCGCCAAATGTAGCGCGACTAGGGATGGCAGCGGTTCGGTTTCGGTTCGGATATCCGCGGTTTTTGGTTCTGCGGTTTTCGGTTTTGGTTCTCAAATTTCACCCACGGTTTTGCGGTTTCGGGTACCCGAAAGTCTTCGGTTTTGGTGCGGATCCTATATTTCGCCCGTGGTGCTCCGTTGGGTGCCCAAAATAGACTGCCCATCAAAAAGCCCACCAAAAACCCTAGCTATATAAGTGGAAATTTCCTCTCCCTCTTATCCTCTCCCCGTCTCCCGTGATGGCTTGGCTTAGCTATGTACTCTACTACCTTTATGGCTTGTACTGTACGTTGGTACTTGCTAATTTGTGACTGGTTGTCTGGTACTCTCTAAGTTATCATGTTTTATGTTGTTGTCTTTGGTGTTTTATTATAATATTTTTGGTTTTTTGGGTATCCGTTTGGTTTTTGGGTATCCGCGTGTTTTGGTTTTGGTGAAGGATTTTCACCCGAAACAGTTTTGGTTTTGGTTTTGGTTTTTAAGTTTGGGTTTTCGTTTTGGGTGCCCTGAGGTTCCATCCGATCCGAACCCGAACCGCTGCCATCCATAAGCGCGACACTGTATATAACTCTAGAGTAATGCAGACTGGGTTTTTGGCCACTGTACTAAAACCCGGGCTAGGCGTCTGCCTAGGCGGCACATAGGCACTACTAGGTGACACCCGGGTGCCCTGATTTTTGTCTAGGCGCTCATTCTATGCGCCCGATCAATTAGGCACCGTTTAGGCAGTCCAAGCAGTTCGAAAATTAGTCCGACCTAGGTTGATTAGGCAGTTAGGCGGCGCCTACGCACCCATATATTTTTTATTTTTATTTTTTAAAGTATAATAAAAAAAATGAATTTAAAACATAATATGTACAATTAGTATAAAATAACAAATACTATTTATACAAAATAATATAAAAATTATACGTATACAATATTTTTAAGAATCTTTGTATATTTTATAAAAATAAATTGTATATTATGCGTTATTTTAAATATCAATAAATTTATTAATATAGGACTCCACTTGAATAAATCCCCCTCTATGCATTAGAGCCTGGTTTTGGCATATTATTTTTAGGATACGATAGATACGAAAATGATTGCAATTTAATATCAATCTTTTAATTGATAGTTCTGAAAACACTCTCCAAAGATATTCCTTTATACTATACTTTTACCGTCTCCCTAATCTTGCAACATGCATTCAATTCATATCCAGGAGAACAATATGAATTCTCCCCCTCATTGTACAACAAGGTAAGCATTTACGCACTATTATCATAGTGATCATATGTAGACATCACCTTTAGTTTTCCCATCTGCCAAAGCATAGGCACAAACAAAAATTGTGAACATGATGCGACAGTTTCACTTAATTGATCTTGTTCATACTATCTGCTTAGTAGTTAATAGTCCGGATATTATGCCTTCAGCCTATGGCCAAAATACCATCTGTAGTCAGTTTCATCCATCTCCAACATCCACAGTTACTCTTTGGGACTTGGTATGAGAACTTAACTACTTTTCAGATTCCGACAAAACATCAGTAGGATATAAAGGATAAGACAATTTCCTATACAACAACCACATACTAAACTAAAACCAGGGAGTGTTCCGTATCCACATCCTCAAATAACAACGTAATGCAAAAAGGGACACTGCAAACTTCAGTACTGTTTCAGATAAGAAGTGTGCTGTGAGAGGTCCAGTATTGATCCCTGCATGACATCCACCTAAAACAAGAACACAAAATATCCTATAAGTAAACAATATCCTCACATATTAGCCATAACCATCCAACCATTGTCCATCCTTTAACTATGTGCCAGGCATCCAAGGAAACATTTTCATTTTTCCACAAGAAATTTATAAGCAAAAGGCAACATGATACGACAAGAGATGCAACGCAAGAAGAATAATCAGATGCAGATACACTTCTTTGATAGTTCCACTTTCATCATTCAAACTTACTGCTGGCAAGTGGTTTTGTTGGTCGGCAAATGGGTCACATTTTATTCATGAATTATAGAAGGCGTCAGATTAAAATCAATAGGTCTGTGTGCTACATTCCAATTAATAGACTTCGATAAATGAAACATCATAGTAGTGGACAGCACGATGGTCTTCATGAGAGCAATGGAACCAACCTCATCAATCTACAGCCAGTAGTGAAATCACAAATCCATGACACCAGCCATAAACAGGTATGACGATTCAAGAATCTGCAAATCATCATCTCATTTTAAAACCTGGGGTGACAACACTAGAAACACAAGAGTATTACTTATACATAGAATTACCATTTCAAAATCGGAGAATACGGAGCAGGACATGGGGCTACAGAGTTATCGGGCAACTGGTTAATCAGATCTACCGTTGCCTGTAAACATGCTTTTAAAATTTTCTTCTCCAGCCTGACAAGTTGCGTAGCTACTTGTCGCTTTGGATTAATGCTGCGGTCTACAAGCTAAAAGTGAAAGAAATCAATTGGAGCTTGTAGAAAAAGTTATAGCTAAATATTTAAAGGTCTTTTGTAGTTACCATGTTCTCATCCTCAGAAAGTGTAGTAGGATAACCAGCAAGTCTTTTTATAAAATATTCCGCCAGTTGATCAAGAACAGCACGTTCCATACAGGAACTCACCTATGTGTATCAAGAAAAATTTCAAAGTGAAACAACAACAACCCATTTTCAAAACAACTTAAAACTGGTACTATTTAATGCCACTAAATGAAAGCTACATCTGTAAATCTGACTTTTGCTGTGTGTGCTTGTATGTGTGCCTGTGTGCTGATCTTATAGTAGAACACCTGGAAAATGTAGAAGATCAATTCCTATATGTGTATACTATCTTACGCAGACAAGTGTGACTGAAATTTGGGGCTCCTTGGTTCCTATTAAACATGATAAGTATGCAGTCCTGTGAAATGTCAGTATGAGATTACCGGACATATTGGACCTTGAGAAGATAAAACAGATTGCATCTCTGAAGGATCAGAAACATATCCCAATCGCAAATAAGGAAGCATATCCATCACAGCCTCTTTTTCCTTTCCCACAGAAACCTGTCCAAGGATGTATTATATATAACTTGGAAAACAGTCCTCAACACAATATGTATATAGTCAGTCAGTCCTATCAGCGAGTGGGCATGAAAATTGTCTTCTTTCTTCTATGACCTGTACCGACTATATATAGATATGTGTCTATACAGTCGATAGATAAGTACCTGAAAAACTTGTACTGATAGCTTTCCATTTCTTTGAGCAGCCAACCTTTTCTCCTGATACTGAGGATCCTCAGTATTCAAAGAAGCCTAAACGACAGTAGAGAGTGATCATCCATACGAAACAATTGCGAGTAAAGAAGAAAGGACACAATATTTTACCTCAACCATCAGGCGATCATAGGGATTATCTTCATCAACAAAACCATAGTTGATGAGTAATTTTGAATTAGGTTGCGGCCCACACCTAAATGGAAAATAACCACCAAGTAAGCCAAGCATTTTAAATGATATGAACAGGTCAAAACAAGGAATAAGACAAACAATATTGTGTGTGTGTGTGTGTGAGTGAGTAAGAGAGAGAGAGAGAGAGAGAGAGAGAGAGAGAGAGAGAGAGAGAGAGAGAGAGAGTGAGTGAGCATAACCAGACAACAATAGGTTCCCCAACTTTATAGGGACGATCAACGACAAGTTGCACAAGCCCATCAACTGCAGTTAACATCGCTTTGCAGTTGCTTCTATAGGACAATAATGGAGGTCCCAAAGGAACCAAAGCAAATCTCCTGGCTAAACTGACTTTCTGTGATGAAAAGGAAAACAGAAATAACTGATATCTTCTGGGAAATGCTAAAAATAATATAATTTGAATGACACATCAGAAGACAACTTCAGTTACAGCATCACAGAGATACTACACAAACACCATAATTTGTGAACAAGACACACCTGCAAATGAACCACACATGATTGAACTGCAACAAAAGCTTGTTTGAAAATCTCGAATGGGAAAGCCTCTGTAGGTATATCATATGGGTATTGCTGAAAATTGTTAAAACATTCAAAATTAAAAAAGAGGTTCACGTATTCTAAGGAAAAAACAATAAAGGAATTCTTTATGTGACAAATTATGAACAGTAAGTTTTAAGGTAAAGAGATGACTTGCCTGAAATAGAGAACCAGCCATGAACCAGACAGTGTCAAGTTCATTATACTCTCGCTTGATTCCTTCAGCTCTCTCCAGAACCTCAGCCTGACTACATAGTTAGCAATTGTTACTCCATTCATATGTGAACTTTTACATTCAACAACATAAAGCATGTGGCAAGTATAAGCTAACCTTTGTAGGGCTTCCAGTTAGGTAATCTAGTTCAACCTCTGACCATAAAAGTGGTGATTCAACAGCTAACTGCCCCCTACCTCGCTGACGGTCAAGTTCTCTAATATATGGATACCAGAAAGACTTCTTACCCTGCTTCTTCTCATATATTAAATATAGTGCCAAACAGGCTAATTCTGATAGCTTGTTTGTGGTTAAAAGTTCAGCTGCATCAATATAGGTATATGATCAAACTCATGAATTTTCAAGGATCAAACTAAAAGAAATACTCCAACTCATAGGGGGGTA
>CACSLK010024787.1:44412-55772 GCA_902706635.1 Striga hermonthica
AAAAAAAAAAAAAAAAAAAAACGAGCATGAAACAATTCTGCTTAGATGCCCAGAAATATTCTTCAAAAATAAAAAATCAGATAACACTTACAAGTTTTCCAATAATTTCATACGATGGAGAAAGCAATCTAGCAAACAAGCTATTCATCAGCTTCTTGTCAGGGACAGAACAGAATATCAGGATGATGGCACCAACTACTTCGTCCTCATCCTCCAAGGGTAACCTCCTGCGTTCCAACCCCTAACAGCAGTTTCTTTCGGCTGTTACTACAACATGAAATAGAATGTCTTTGTGCCCACATGGCAGACTGGTTTGCTAAGCCAGATATAAAAGTACATATACCCTCCATGGACTTGAAACTTCTATTCAAATATTTCCTTCTTACAGCTTTCAGTTCTCTATAGGGATAATGAAATAAAATTTGATTTCCTGATTTAAAAAGTCCTTTTTCTCGTCAATCCTCTGTTAAAAGCTTCACAACATATATTGAGCAGGACAACAGTAGCCAACACCATAAAAACCTAATGCATTTATTAAATATCCATAACACTGACCTCTGCTATCCAAATTAAGATTTCCAAATTGGACGGTTCATGCATCATGGGAGTGGATTCTTCACAAAATTTACGAAATGCATAAGCACAAGCACTTGAACAAAATGGTTGAGGAATACCACCACCAAAGAATAATCTGAAATAACAGCCGAACACACAAATTATAGAAATTAAAATTAATGTGTAGGAAAGGATAGCCAAAGAAGCATTTACATCAACAGTCTCGTGTTTGTCTCAGAGGCAGACATCCACCTAGCATAGGATCCAATAACCTCTGCAAGTGATTTGTATACCTAGGGAGGATAGCATTCGAGATAATATTTATTAGTTAAAGTTGCTTACTGCTATATTGATGTTGATGTTACTTCAAAACTGGACCTAAGAATAGTCGTTATTCCAATTTCTTTGTTCAGCCAATTAAAATGAGAAATTGCCACTACAAGAATATGAAAGGTCTAAACAACATACAAGGCACATAAATCCCGGAAGTTCAGCGGGTGTCTTGTTGGACAAAATCATCACCAATTGCATAATAATAGAGTTATCAAAATGATGACCCTCCTTTAGAACAACGTCAGCAACCTAAGAGAAACTCATTGAGAAATTGATGAGTAAGTAAGCATCCAATTTAACAAAAATATAGACCTTTGCTGGAAAATTATGCTGGCAACACAAGAAAATAAAAGTTCTGCAGGGATGTTATTCAATTCACTCACCGCATTAAGCATGAATAACTTGGCTTCTACCACTTTCCAACAAATATCTGTTACAGACAATATCCAATTTCCAAGGAAGACCTGGTAATGGAGAAAGTTAAGCTAGAATAAAACTGAATAGGAAGTGGACTTTCATTTTTTGTTTCATAATTACTCGATAACTCGTAAGTCGCAGCAGCATCAACAATGCTAGCTACGAAACTAGTTCAGGACTATTCATGGTTCCTGGATCTGATGCCTATAAATTGAAAGGGAGCAGTAATTCACTTCACCATGCAACCACAGATTATGTTCTTGGATAAGCAAATGGATTATTATATTAAAATTGAACGTGCCTCATTAATTTAAACCACGACTGACATTTACAAAAGGTTTTGAGGCAAGTCAAACCCTGGTAATATTCTTCCTTCAACAACTCCTTTACAGTGTAGCAGATAAATTTGAAAAATGGCAGCTTGTTCACATTTTAATTCTGACAAGATCTAGTCCAACTAAAGGTTTTAATACTGTCCCTAGAAAACTGATCATTGAATCAAGAAAAGTCTTGAAACAGAAAATTGTGATTCCAGAATGATGCATGTGCAAAATAATATAACCAATCAAGTCTATTTCCTATTTCAGAATTCGATGTTTGGTTTCTAGCAGTTTACAGAGTATCGGGATAAACAACAAAATTGAATGACATCCCCCTCCATCTCTAGTTCACTCTCTCACATTTCTGGTACAGCATACTTGATGTGAGCATGTTTGCTGATAAGAAGTTACCATGTATGTGAATTTGACACCATCAAAATTTGCTAAAAAGATAATGAAAATTTTGAATATGCAGGAAGGCAAAAGATTCTCCAATCGCCATAAGCTTATAAAGAGCCCTAACAGGTAAGTGATAAGCAGACAGATGAAAAATGAAGGCAGAACGCATCATTTGCAGCACTACGAGGTACTATATCAGAATTTTCAATGTTCAGTTTGCACATTCTAAAGCTACACTAAGTGGCAACTTATATGCAGCGTAGCTATGTGCATGCAGGTGTATTTATTTACTGAAGGGCTTAACCCCTGTTAAAAGATATCACTCAACATTTTCAGTCAACAAAAGAATTTAGCCAAGCAGGTATATGTTCCAAAATGATGTTCTCGTCACCTTCTCAATAAACAGAACTGATCCCAAAAGCTGACAAGTTTCCACCAAAAGTTCAACTAAATTCATCCTAAATTGTTCGAGACCACTGGGAAAGTCAAGTGTTTTCCCATTATCATTATACATGGAATCATCAACCTGCAAAAACAATTAAGTATTGAGACATAAAGATGTAATAAAAGACAAATCATAATTTTGAAAAATATGGACAGAGCTGTCCTGTGTATAGTTCACATATTAACAACAGACCTGAACCCGCAACATAAGAGCATCAACCAATGCTGAAAAAATAGGAACAAAGCGGTCCTCCAAACCTTTCCTTTTATCAGCATTATCCACTTCAAGCCCTAGAATGTAACCAGCAAGGCTACACCTAGTACATAGGAAACAGAAAAAATTATAAGGGCTCGGACATAATGTACACACACTAACTAGAAGATGAAAAATGAAACCAACATTTTTGCAAGATTTAACTGAGCAAATAAATAGCATTAAGTTACCAAAACTGCAAAGTTGAGTCAGCAATCTCCCAATCTTCACTTGGAAATGATACACAGCTGCAAAGTGCAACACATACAATATCTTAAATTTTTTTTCTTTAAGGAAAGGAAAGAAGAAGAAAAACAAAAATAAACTAACAAATGGGTTAAAAAATGATGAAAATTTTAAGGGTTGTAAAATGATGAAGAACCTAAGTAACATGGGATTATAAAAGGTCAAAAAAGAAAACAAGAGATCCACCTCAAAAGGGCATCTGCTAGTGCAAGTGCTTCCATGTTTGCATCCACAATCATAAAGAGTGCCTAGCAGACAAACAGACTGATTATTTGAACTCCAATGGTTAAATGGAAAGTAGTATTAGTAGTTGTAGTAGTAGTGGTGGTGGTGGTGGGACTAGTAGAAGTAATAATAAGAATAACAATAATAACAACAACAACAAGAACAACAATAAATGACATGATTCATATAGCAAAGATACAGCACGAGGTGGAAAGTAGCAATCCAATTTATTTTAGATAGATATAGATACTCACTGCTTGTCCAATTTCTGACATCAAGCACGCAAGCCCTGCTATTACTTTCTCATTTCCACTTTTAAGAGCAGGAAAAAGAAGAACTTCCTTGAGAAAGCCGATTCGGCACAGTAGTAACTGTGGCACACCCTAGGAAAGCAAAAGCAAAAGTTGCTCAAACAAAATTCTGTTGACAATCAGCTCCAGCACCCTTACACCAGAAAATTTCCAAACCTTTTCTCTTTTTGTATCCTTGAACAAAAGTTGGATCATGAGGAAACGAGACTTATTATTTTCAGCAAGAAAAAATCAGTGACCACAACTGTTCTGAGATAGAACTGATTTAGACACCAGCTCAAGTAGGGAAAAAAAGCGAAAAACTTAATGAAACAAACCAATAAAAACACAAGCTTAAATGAGGAAAGCATTAAAATCAAAGCTGGATTCCTTTTGAATGCCAGCCAATAATTGAAGTTGATGACAATTTCAGCGGTGAAGATGACAATAGTTTGGAAGCACATAAAATCAAAATATAATGTCTTTTAACTACAATGATCAAGATGGACAAGTATACATTCAATTTTTTGCAAGTTTTTTTTTATTTGTTATTTTAACAAGGACAAGAAGAGTAGTTCAATTACGAAAATTTCCCAGGATTCTATTGTATTTAGCATATTATTCCCACACATAGGTTGGTTGTGTGGTTTCACATAATCTGAGCTCTTCACTACCGTTCTTCGTTGCTATTAATAGCCCTAATAGTCCTTATCCCCTCTTCAATAACCTGGTCGATTGGTTCTTGTCAAATTAGCTTTTAGCATGATATTTGGTTTGGAGATACTCCTCTCTTTGATGGTATTATGTGTATCAATGGCCTGGAAAATGTCCCAATTAATATTCTTCTGCATAAACAAAAGCTGGAATGGATAAACTGACCGAAGTTGTTGGGCAGAATGAGACAACCAATGTGGAGTTCCTATTGCTAGTAATTTTAAAGAGATTACAATGTGGAAACTAAGTAACTGCCAATGGGAGCAAACTGCCCGTAGCACCACCCAGGACATCCAAAATTCATGCATTTTCCATTCCACTTCTTCTGGAACAAGTTTATTATCCCCTACAAAAGCCGTAACAGTAAGAGGTTGATCCAAAATAGGCTTGCTATTGATTGGAAGTGTCAAACAAGAGATATGTGGGACAATATAACTTCTAACACCCGCTCTCAAGCACAGCGTGCCAAACCAAATGGGCCAGGCTCACTACCAAACATCCCCTCCAAACATACAAAACCTACGTGCTATGATACCATGATAAATGGGCCTGGGTATAACTCATTCCCAAAAGCTAGCTCAAAGGAAGAGGGTGTCCTACCCACACTTCTTCACAATAAAAGATGATCGATATGAGACAAACATAAGTTCTAACAAAACCCATAAAAAAAATACATTAAAATTTTATAGAATAAAAAATAAAATGATATATGCATAATAATTATGTTTATTGAAAAATAAATCATCCTTATATATATAATATATATATATATATATATATTGACTGTTCAATTGATAATTATACCCAGTTAGGCAGGTGTGGGTAAGTATTGCCCCTCCTTTGCATTGCTGTCAATAAAAAGCACTTGTGTAACCACTAACCCAAATGGAACTTATGACTAACTTGATAAGGATGCAAATGTTACAAAACAACTAAACTATCAAAATAGGAAATGAAGCCACCTTATAAGTTACTAATTAGTCAGATTCCAAAGATACCAGGCAGCACCACTTTTCCATCCAAATAGGAAATGAAGTCTGGCTATCCCCCTTATGTAGAAATTCAGAACGTGTTGAGTCTAGGTGGCAACTCCGCACGCTTCGTAATCGTTATGTGGCAAAACATCATGCTTTGTAATATGGCTCAGATAAAATTTACTAATTTTCTATACCAATAGCTTAGGTTTGGATTGCCATATATACACATATTTAATACATTTAAACTATTCTATATAAATCTATTATTATCTTCTTTCTTCCTATAATGAGCATAAACTTTGTGCTTTGTCCATATTATTCTCCTATGTGTTTTAAATAAAAATATTATAAATAAAACTAATGAGGTATAAAAATGAGTTTTCAGAATTTAAAATAATATTGTTAATTCACTTGGTTCTTTATCATAAATTGTTATATATTGTTCTTTATTTACTTATTCCAACTCAACAAAATATATACATTTTTTTTCATTTTTCGTTGTACATTTAATTATTTTATTAAACACCCATGTAGTGCACGGGTATTGTACTAGTAGGTATAAATGAGTTAGATTCCTATGATACTAGGTAGCACCACTGATTACACAATAATGCTGGACAAATTTACAAAGTCCATGGTCTTCAAGAGGCCATGTGATCTCTAGTGTTATACTTTTATCAATATAAGAGAAGACCTACAGGATTACAACAGCATACCATAGCAGGATTTTTGGTCGGATGACCTTATTGACTCTTGATCAGATTAGTTTGCTCTTTCCGATGACTGACTATACAGATAAAATCTAATATAAAAACTGAAAAGTAGAATAATCCATACTAGCATATGAGTATACCTCATGTCGACTCAGAAGCTCAATCAGAACTTCAACAGCCATATCAAATGAAGATGGAACCTAACAAAATCAAGTAGAAGGACTGAAAATTGTTTTCCTGATCATTCTCGAAGAAAGATGAACACTGTTCCAAATAGGAAAAACAGTACCTGTAAGGAACTGAAAACAAAGTTGAAAAGTGGATGGGCAGGCAAAGATGCAGGATGACTCTCCAAAAAACAACCAGCTCGAACCTGAAGATAAGAAAAAACAAATTGATGGAAATGAATAAACAAGTTGAAGGCAATCAATGAAGTGGAGAAAACTGCAACGGAGAAAAATGTATACAATATGAGACTAATCACGTTTAAATATTTAGCATTACTATTAAGGCGTGGTGTTTTTTTTACCCAAAGTTCCATACATATGTTTTTGGGAGAACACAAAGACATCTACTGGTTTAGGAAAATACAATGACGTCTATTGGTTATTGCAATACTGGCGAGTAGCAACATCGCCTGTTTTTGGGCAGATCAAGAGATCACTCTTAGAGCGGAGGTTGAAATGAATTGTCACATCCCAGGTTAGACAACAAAACGCACTAACTGAAACATACCCAGCTTAGCAAGCACCGCAATAACTTCCGGGTCCTGTCATGGGGTTGAACATGGTGGTCAAAGCCCTCCTCAAATTGCTTCATTAGAAACTCAAGTACCATAGGAGTATGTGTCAGAAGCTGTACTAGCACAAGTACTTCAGTGTAAGCAGATAGACAACATCGAAAATATTATTAAAAAGTCGGTAGACATTAGCAGTTGTATCACGGAATGGAAAACCTCTTGTTCATACTCATTGCGGCGAGCAGATGATATACTGCAATTACTATTTTGATCCTCTACAATTTCAGGCAAGACAGTCAGCATTTCCAGAACAGCCGTGTTTCCATTATCATGGCTTTGTAAATTTCGCAGGCTGTAGAAGAGCTGCTCAATTGGCTTTCGATGCTCTACAGCATGTAGTACGAGCGTAGAGATGGCCAGACAGATTTGGGTTAGCAGCTGTTTTGGAAAGAAAAACGGAATTTCAGCAAATGCATTTTGGAGAAGAGCAGCATAACCAAACTATCGCATTTGAAGGCACCAGTCACCTGAGAAGGGCCCGAACAAAATCTTTTGGCAGCTAAAAGAAGAGCGTTGAGAAGAGTGTCCTTGGCTGCAGAATGCAAATTATGTCCTTCATTTTCAATCTGCAATTCAATCAAAATAAGACACAAACGCTACATTGGTGAAATAGCAGTGGATAAAAGAGAGGGCGCAGAGAGAGACCTTTCTCTTGAGAATCTGAGCTGAGAAAAACTCAACCTCGTAGCCCGTAGGGAATAGGTGTTGGTGGTCGGATGTGAGGATGGAGGTGGCGATTTCCCAAGCGGCATCGCTGTGCTGGAATTGAACAAGCCACTGATTAGCGGCGACGCGGTTACAGGACTGCGTGTCGTGGTTGAGGACGTGGACGGCCTGGGCTAGCTGGATGTGAAGCTCCATGGATATTCAAGTCGCGCAAATTTAAATCCCTCATGAGCCACCACGCTCCGACGCCTGTACCTTCGTTCCTCCTGCTCGATGGGCGCCCATCCACCTTTCCCCGATTTGATATGATCCGATGGCTAATACCAGACCAGCTGTTGACATCATATTGGCATGGTATACCCTTCACCCTTGTCCGTTCACGCCTCTTTTTCTTGTTCTTTGTTGGAAAAATTGGTTTTAAAAATATTTATAGCGTGTTTGATATAAACGAGTCATGGGTGGCATTGTTTATGGATTGGATTGGTTTTTATTTGGTTGTTTTTTAATTATAGATAATTTTAAAAAAAAATGTGCTATGATTAGTTGTTAGTGGATAGATTAAAATATATTTAAATAAAATAATTAAAGTTAATTTGATGTAAAATATTGAAAAAATGATTCGAAGTGATAGTTAGTTAGAGCACCCACAATGCTTTGGGTTTCTTAGAAAAAAATTACATGCCATGTAAGAAATAGACCTAGTCTATAAAAAAGTGTTCTCCAATGCAATTAAAAGTGGACCTAGTCTAGCTTATGTGGCAATAAAAAAATGAGACCTAGTCCACACTTGGGTCTATTTTAGACCCAAGTACAAACCCAAGCACTCATCATTTATTCCTCATTTAATTTTTCTTTTAATAAATGAAATATACTAGAGCATTTTTATTGGTTGTCATGTATTCTAGACCTAGTACTTTTTTGTTTTGCATTGGATAGATTTTGGTTTTTTTAGTTTAGGTTTGTCCATGTCATTATGGACTTAAGTCTATTTATTTGCCACATATGCAAAAAGAGACCCAAAGCATTGTGGATGCTCTTAGAGTTATGTGAGTAGATGAATAGCGAATTAAAGTTGATGTGATGTGTAATAATGATTGGTTGATATTATTTAATTATATTGATAATATTAAAGATAGTGAGTTGAATTAAATTTGAGTTTTAATTGGTTTTTTTACTATTCAATTTATAAACAATCATCCTTTTAGGCATTTATTATAGTCAATACGTGAAGATATTAATTAATATATTATTCTGGTAACACGTTATATTAATATACATTTAATTTTAGAATATATATTTATTCACTAATATAAAAAAATAAAAAATTTATTTATTCTTATTCATCATACAATATTCAATTATTATTTTATTATAAAGTTTGTTGTCATAATGTCATTATTATTATTTATAAAAGTTATAAAAGTAGTTTTCTTTTTATTAATTTATGTAATAAAATATTATGTATAAATGTTACAAAATAGACACATTTTTTTAGAAGTCAATTTTTTCATAATAATTAAAAAAATGATTTAGCAATTGCATAAAATTAATCATTTTACATAATCAAAAGATTTTCTAATTTTAATCATAAGACTTTATAATTTATATAACATACTATGCAATAAAAATATATTTTACAATTAATGTATTATATAAACAAATCAAAAAACAATGATACAAAAATTATCATGGTTGAGAATAACATACAAATATATCAAATGTTGAAATTTTAAAGAATAATTAAAGTTGAGTTAATGCAAAACTAGGAAATAGATTATGTAAAACAATGGTTAGTTAAGATTATGTGATTAATTGAATAATTTTAAAAAGCACCCAAAATCGAGCGCATCGCCTTCTTCCCGCATCCCCTTCCTCCCGCAACATCAACCTCCGTTTTCCTCCGTCGCCTTCCCCGGTAGGGCACTTCGAGCGCGCGGCGGCTGCTCCTCTGGGCCCTGCAGTTCGCCTCCGAGAGCTACTGATGGAGGGGGCTTTTTCGCCGGTGAGAAGCTTGTGTCGTCTTCCGGTCTTCAGCTTGGTGCCGGAAGCATGCAATGGGCGTTCTCCTCCGGTACCTCCGCTGCGGCGGCTCCTGGCGCTCTCTCGGAGAGAGTTGCAACCCCAATTTCCCGTTTTCTGGTTCGGGGGGGGAGATCGAGTTCCAGTCAATTGGCTCCTTCTGGTCCAGGTGCAGAGCGTTGGAGCCTCGGTGGTCTCCGTTTCTAGGGTGGGCGCCGATCCTTGGCCTCGTGGTCGCCGGTTGGGTGGTGTGTAGCTTTGGTGCCGCGGTCGCCTAAGATTGGAGGGTCGGGCTTCTGTGCTTGTTTGGCTGGGTTGGGCTTGGCAGAGCTGGTTTGGTTCGGGTTGGGCAGGGCAGGCTTGCGCTGCATTGGGCTGGGTTGAGCCGGGTCTGTCTGGGCTAGGCCGGGCTGGTTGGACTGGAACATTTGTATCCGGGTGGCAGTGGAGTTGTTTGTCTGGACGAAGGTTAGGTCTGTTGGTTCTTGACTTAGTTAGGCGTTATCTCGCAGTTTCTGGGTAGGGATCCTAGGCTGAGACTTTGCCGTTGTTGTGCTCGATGTGGTTTTCGGCTAGGGAAGGGCCATGTTTTGTCTTTTGTTTTTATTTTTTGGTGTCGATTGCTTGAGTCTGTCTTAGTTTAGTGTTTTTGGTCTGGGCTCTTTGCCTGAGTATTTTATGTATTGTCTTTTTGGTCGGGGCCGTTGGCCCATGTGTTGATTACCCCGTGGGGGTTGATCCTATTCTCTTGTGGGGAGCGATTTTAGTTATTAGTAGTGTTTTGAGTCTATTTTTACTCTACCTTGGCTAGTTGTGGTTCTAGGTGGTCTCCTGACCTGTCCTCTCAGATTTTAGTTGGTAGCTGTCTTAGGCAGCTATGGATTATATTTGCACATTTGTGCCTTTTGATTATAATATTCTCTATCGTTTTGGCAAAAAGAAAAAGATTATGTGATTGGATGAATAGTGAATTAAAGTTGATATGATGTGTATGAATAATTTATTAGTATTATCTAATTATATTTATAATATCAAAAACAATGTTTTGTATTAAGGTTGAATTGGAATTTGAGTATGAATTTAATTTATTTATAAAAAGAACACTCTCACAGTCCCAACCTTTTTTTTTTTTTAAGTTATTACATCAACTATCTTCTTGTCAATTTCACCATATCCCAAATACCATATCCATATTTGAGATTGTTTTGTAATATAATTATCAATTAAACAGTCAAGGGCGAAGCGGGATCTGTTCGCGCAGTATCTTTATTTGCGCAGGATCTCCGTCTGTTGAGCCAGTTGTTGAGGTGCTTTATGATCAACCTACACCTCCATCAAGGGCTACTGTTCGACGTTCAACTAGACGTCGTGTGAAGGAACCGATGGACAAGGTTCCTGAGGAGAAAGAACCTGAAGATGACGAGTGTGATCATACCAATGCTTTCTCTAATAGGTTTTATACTCAATCTGCCCAGAATCATTTTACTACTTTCACTTCTTATCAATTCATGCGTGAACGTCCTGAAAAATTTAGTGTCTTGGATCTTATTGCCAATGTTGATCTGTCCTCTATTGTGTCCGAGTTTCAAACCTTTTGTGGCCAAGCTGTTAGGAAATTTTATGCAAGTCTAACTCTTGTTGCGTTTATTCTTGAGAGTCCCCGTTTTCATAAGGTCTTTCTTCGAAATCGAGTCATTGATTGCTCTCTTGATTTGATCAATGTTCATGTTGGTGTTCCTGATGGTCTTGTTGGCGCGCACTATCAAGAGTCACTCCCAAGACCAAGATGGAGCCAACCCCTTATGTCGTGTCTACGAAGTGGGAGAAACATCAAATTTAAGAGTGGGAAGAACGTGCCAATAAGGCCAATGATCAACTTACATATCTTCGGCAGGTGTTCAAGGTTGTCAAAGCTCATAAGAGTAAAAACACGGAGAAAGGCCCTTCGACACCCCGTAGTTCGAAAAAGGGGAAGAACGAGGATGAAGAT
>CACSLK010024787.1:62368-74457 GCA_902706635.1 Striga hermonthica
GCGTGAATAATGTTAAGGGCTGCTTATATATATGTTCCCAGCATGCATAGCTTTCCTCAAATTAGGATGGGTCACTAAATTAAACCCCAAGTGGGCCCACTTCAAAATCCTTTCAAATACATGTTAAAAGTGGCGTGAATTCCTCAAGTCAAACACATGTGGCCTTTTTAGCTCTAAATCTTAGGCCCAAATTAGGTAGCAGTATTGGGTCGATCGGAACTTCCGTTCAATATTTTGTTGTCCATAAAAGTAGCCTAATAGTCTGAAAATAATGCACAAAAATATCATAGCACAAAAATCCATCTAATAAATAAATAAGTCTAAAAACATATAAGTGCGATAAAAATTAAGCATATAAAAATACGCTAATAAATATATAAAATACACACTTTTTATGACCAATCAGTAAAATAAATAATATACCAATTCAGTCACAAAGAATATCATCCCAATATAACATCAAAACTATCCCTATCACAAAGAGTGCTCTATTGCTACAAAATTCCTTTAATTATCCTCTAAACAAGTCAATCATCCATCAAAGTATCATGCCAAAGGACTATGAGCATAATGCAAACACAATTCAAGCACAAATCCATGATGAACTCAAATTCAACGGTGCCCACCATGTGTTCGATAATTTGCTCCAACTAAGTTCTTCAACTAAACTAAAAAAAAAAATTAACATACAAGCACCACTATATCATCAAGCAATACATTAACTCCACATCAAGAAGATTGTTTGTCCCATTTTTGTGTCTTTATTTCGGGTTTATTTTCTCTTTATTTTTCCCCACTTATAGGATTTTCGTAGTTTATTTGGTCCAATTCTGTGTTCTTTGTGTTTTCTGTCTTTTGTGTCGTTTTTGTGTATTTTTGTTGTCTTTGTCTTCGTGTTTCCCTTGTGTTCGTGTTTTCAGGAGGTAGGTTGTGTTGATCGAGGACGGGACTACTTGAGCTGAGACCGGGATATCCAGAAGACCCATTAACGTGTTCAGAATACTGAAGGATGGACCGGAAAAATGGACCGAAAAGCTGCCCAGAACAACTCGCGACTCGCGAGTCAGTGTCGCGACTCGCGAGATTGTCGCGACTCGCGAGGATGTCGCGACTCGCGAGTGTAACAGAGCCGAAAGACGATTCTCGCGAGTCCATGTCGCGACTCGCGAGACAGGTCGCGACTCGCGAGTCTGGTCGCGAGTTTCCCCAGAAAATAAATATATTTGAAGACGCGCGACTCGCGAGATGTCGCGACTCGCGACCTGAAGGAAAGTGAGAGTCGCGACTCGCGACTTATGTCGCGACTCGCGACTTACGCGGCGTGATTTTCGAGGTCGGGATTTTAAGTTCAGAATTTCGACCTAGACAGGATTATTCACTTTTCAGACCTTATTTTTTATATTATTCTCTCTAGAAAACTCATTCCTTTCATTTTACTTTTACGTTTTGATTCGTATTGGAGATTGGAAAACTCCTATTTACCGCTTTGGATTTGGATGTTTGTGGATTTTAACATTGGGATTCTCTATTTTAATCGTAAGTTCTTATTTTCTTCAATTGTTGAGTTGATGATGATGGCTTGGGTTAATTTGATTGTTCTTGTTCAATTCCACATGAGTAGCTAAATCCATACGCTAGGGATAGGGGATGATCGATTAGGTTCGATAATAATTGCTAGTTCTTGATTGTTCATATCTATTCAAGTTATGCTTATTCTAGGGTTAATAGATTGATCACCTGTTTAACCTAACTAATCAACGTGTGGAACCGAGAGGGGAGACGTTGGTCGATATAGGCTTGTTTAGAGTAGACTTGTTCGTAACTGTATTGTCTATGCGTTGCGGGAACTGATAGTTAATCGTTTACATCCACTCTCTTGTTCGTAACTGTATTGAGAGTGAACCTCTGAACGAGAAGCAATTCAGGTCCTTAAACCGAGCAGTTGATTGCCGGTAGCTGTGGTAGAACCGAAGCAATTATCCCCGATTCCCTAGCTCTTTAATCATTATGTGAATACCTCTGCTATTTTAATTGTTTTTCATTAGCTCAGTTTCTTACTTGATAATCAAAACCAAACCAATTTGAATAGAGTGTTTAGGAATTTTTCTTCTTTTTTTTCGTGATTGAATAATCGTGCAATATCCGGCTAACCTTCCTTGCGATACGACCCGGTGTTGAATCTTTCGATTCTACTCCGGTAAAAATACTTACAACAAAGATAATAAGCACAAACACATACCGAATTCGTGAAGATAATGCAAAATCCCGAGCTTCTTCCCTAAGTGAGTTCAAACCCTAACTCAAGCCAAAAAAGAGAGAAATAATGGCACAACTATGGACTTATTTTTCAAGTGAATGATTATGAGGCAAATTCGAGAATATAATGCCTCATAATTGCAAATTGTGAAAAAAGATTGGGATTCTAGGGTTTTTGAAAGAGAGAGGGTGAAAAAATTCTAAGGCAAAGTGAGGGAGTTTTGTTCTTTAAAGTTGTTGTCCACGCGACACGGCCCGTGACACGGTCAGGATGCCCGTGTCAACGCCCGTGTCACACGCCTGGTACTATATTTTTTTTACTTGACATGGGTCGTGACACGGCCTCAGTGTCTGTGTCGACACTCGTGTCGTCCTTCTCAGAATATAAGCTTTCTGTCGACGTGACACGGTCCGTGACACGGCCAAAATGGTCGTGTTCGAGACCGTGTCACACCCCTGGAATTTTTATTTTTTAACTAAAAGAAATAAAAACTAACAAAAATTACAAAAACTATCCTACAATAAAGAAAAACAAGAAAGCAATAAAACTGTTGGGTTGCCTACCAACTAGCGCTAAGTTTAACGTCTTCAGCCAAACCCCTGTCATATCGATCACGGCTCCTTCAAAGTCATGTAGGACAACTTCTCATTCTGATATGGATGAAAGTAATGCTTGATCCGTTGTCCGTTGACTATAAAGGTCTCTCCATCTCGTGCAACCAATTCAACTGTTCCCGGTGGCAACACCTTCTTAATCACGAAAGGCCCCGACCATCTTGACTTCAATTTTCCCGGGAATAACTTCAATCGTGAATTAAACAAAAGGACTTGTTCTCCCAAAAAAAATTCTCTCTTGTGGATCATCCGGTCATGCCACTTCTTCGTTCGCTTCTTGTAAATTCGCGAATTCTCGTAACACTCATCACGCCACTCCTCCAACTCATTCAAATCGAGAAGCCTTTTCTTACCCGCCTCGTGAAAATCAAAGTTTATCTTTTTTCACAACCCACATAGCTCGATGCTCTAACTCAACCGGAAGATGACACGACTTACCGAAAACAAGCATGTATGGAGATGATCCCAATAGTGTCTTATATGTCATGCGATAGGCCCAAAGTGCATCATCGAGCTTCAACGACCAATCCTTCCGATTTGTGCTCACCGTCTTCTCCAATATGTGCTTGATTTCGCGGTTCGCCACCTCTGCTTGCCCATTTTCTTGCGGGTGATAGACTAAGGCCACTTTATGCTTGACGCTATACTTCGAAAGAAGCTTCTCCATCAATTTGTTCACAAAGTGAGAACCCCATCACTGATTAAAGCTCTCGGGGTTCCAAACCGTGTGAAAATATTCTTCTTGAGAAACTTGAGAACAACAGCGGCATCATTGGTGATCGAGTGAATTTCCTCCACCCAACGAGAGACATACTCAACAGCAAGTAATATATACCGGTTCCCACATGAGGAAGGGAACGGGCCCATGAAGTCAATCCCCCAAACATCGAACAACTCGACCTCGATCACATTCGTCATAGGCATCTCATGGCGTCTAGAAATATTGCCCATCCTCTGGCATCGATCACACTGATTCACAAAAATATAGCACTCTAGAAACCACTTTGTAATACCTTTGCCGCGGTATGAGCTGACCTAAAGTGGCCACCCGTCGGTGAAGAGTGACACTGCTGAAAAATTCCATCCCACTCTTCTTGTGGAACACATCGTCTAATGATCATATCAGCACACCTCTTAAAGAGAAGAGACTCATCCCACATTTAGAACTTCACGTCATGGAGGAATTTCTTCTTCTGATAAAATGACAAGTCCGGAGGTAAGACTCCGGCCACCAAGTAATTGACGATGTCGGCGTACCAAGGAAATTTAGCCTCAATCATAAGGAGTTGCTCATCTGGAAACTCCTCTTTAATATCACTGGTGGTATCGGCCTCCTGCCGTTTATACTCAAGCCTTGATAATGGTCCGCCACCACATTCTCGTAGCCTCGACGATCACGAATCTCAACATCGAACTCTTGTAGTAAGAGAATCCACCGAATCAAGCGTGGCTTAGCATCCTTCTTGTCAAATAGATACTTGATTGTCGCGTGGTCTGTATGCACGATCGTCTTGGTGCCAATCAAATAAGCCCGAAATTTGTCAAAGACATAGACAATGGCTAACATCTCCTTTTTGTGGTTGTGTAATTTTGTTGGGCTCCATCAAGTGTCTTGCTCGCATAATAAATAGCTCTGAAAAGCTTATCACATTGTTGGCCCAACACTGCTCCAACAGTGAAATCGCTCGCATCACACATGATCTCAAATGGTTAAGACCAATCGGGGACCACCAAAATTGGAGAACTCACCAATGCTTTCTTCAACGCCTCGAATGCTTGCAAGCAATCAGTAGAAAAATCAAAAGCAATATCTTTTTTTAATAATTGACTCAAAGACTTCGAAATTTTAGAAAAGTCACGAATAAACCAGCATGCCCAAGAAAACTCCGAATAGCCTTTTCATTCGCAGGAGGTGGAAGCTTCTCAATAGCCGAAATATTTGCCCGATCTACCTCCAATCCTTCAGATGAGACCTTGTGGCCTAGAACAATACCATCTCGTACCATAAAATGGCACTTCTCCCAGTTAAGAACCAAATTAGTCTCTTCACATCTCTGCAAGACTAGAGTAAGATTATGCAGACAATAATTAAAAGAGTCACCAAATACAGAGAAATCATCCATGAAAACCTCCATAATTTTTTCAATAAGCCCATGAAAAATTGCCATCATGCATCGTTGGAAAGTAGCAGGCGCATTACACAACCCAAATGGCATTCTACGAAATGCAAAAGTACCGTACCTCTTGGTTTTCCGGGGCTATCACGATCTGATTGTACCCCGAATAACCATCAAGAAAACAATAATATTCCATTCCTGCCAAACGATCCAACATTTGATCAATAAAGGGGAGGGGAAAGTGATCTTTACGAGTTGCAGCATTTAATTTCCTATATTCTATACAAATTCGCCAACCCGTCACTATCCTAGTTGCTATCAACTCATCTTTCTCATCTGTCACTACTGTCATTCCTCCCTTTTTCGGCACAACTTGCACCAGACTCACCCACTCACTATCAGAAATCACAAAAATAATCCCGACATCTAACCATTTAAGCACTTCCTTCCTAACAACTTCTTGCATAACAGGGTTCAATCATCGTTGGTTTTGCACAGAGGGTCTATAATAATTTTCTACTCTTATTTTATGCATGCAAAGAGATGGGCTAATACCCTTATGATCGGAAATAGACCAACCTATAGTCGACTTATACGTACGCAATACCCTTAATAATTTATCTAGTTGCTCAGAAGTTAAACACGAGGATACAATTACCGGATACGTGCAATTATCACCCAAATATGCATATGTGAGGTGCTCCGGCAAAGGTTTAAGCTCCATAGTCAGTACGTCGGGCTTTGAGGGACTGGAATCAGGCGAAATAGAGCTAGAAAGGCCTGACACGACCTCCGACATGGTCTACACGACCGTGTCGCGACTGCCCCTAAAAAACCCGTGTCTGAACTTGTGACACGGCCCGTGTCGCAGGTCATGTCGAGTCTGGGTAGATTCTTCAACTTTCAGGTTCTTAACACGACCACTTGACACGTGTTGTTCGGTCGTGTCACAGCCCGTGTCACCCCTGCAGAGGGAGCCTACTTTCACATCTTTTCTTCTCATTTTCAATCCCCAAACTCAAAATCTCTTTCGGCTTGCTTTCCTCCTACATAGAATCCAAAAGAAAACACATATTCGTATAAGTTATAGTCATTCAATTCAAGTATCGAATCATTAGGAGAACAAGAATTAA
Organism: Striga hermonthica; assembly: GCA_902706635.1. Taxonomy (NCBI): domain Eukaryota; kingdom Viridiplantae; phylum Streptophyta; class Magnoliopsida; order Lamiales; family Orobanchaceae; genus Striga; species Striga hermonthica. The sequence goes on from CACSLK010024787.1 coordinate 68,490, forward strand.
TCAATCCATATTCCAAAGAATCTCTAGACAATGTATGATCAAGATGGGACAAGACGCATGAATCTATAGTATCAAGAAAGTTACAGTGCGCATTATTATCATGAAATCTCATAGCCTTATATATAGAAAATAACACATGCTCATCATTAACACACAAAGTAAGTTCTCCCGTCGCTAGAAACGGTCTTCCTAAAATCAATGGCACCTCGTTATCTTCTTCCATGTCCAACACAACGAAATCCACTGGAAATATAAATTTATCAATCTTGACAAGCACATCCTCAACAATCCCCTTGGGATATGTTATCGAACGATCCACTAATTGCAAGGTTACCGTAGATGGCTTCACTTCTCCCAATCCTAGCTTCCTGAAAATCGACAAAGGCATAAGATTAATACTTGCACCAAGATCACATAAAGCTTTGCTAAAGAAAATGTACGCGATTGTGCAAGGCACAGTAAAGCTTCCGGGGTCCTTAAGCTTCTGGGGTATCTTGCGTTGGAGGATCACACTACACTTCTTGGTTAAGTTCGCCATCTCATGATCCTCAACTCGTCTCTTCTTGGACATCACATTCTTCAAGAATTTCGCATTATTTGGCATTTGTTTCAAGGCCTCTGCAAAAGGAATATTTATATGAATTTTCTTGAATATAACAAAAAATTTAGCAAATTGAGCATCCAAATTCTTCTTCTGAAATCTTTGGGGAAAAGGTAAATTAACAGGACGTTTATGAGAATTAGAGTAGAAGTAGATTTAAGCTTCTCAACCCATTTTTTCGACATGACATTCAGTTCTTTCGACAATTTATCACGAACATCCTCTTCCTTTTCGCTTAGCTCCAAGCTCTCTTTCCCCTTCGGCTCACTCTCCTTCTCCTCCGGCACCTTCGGGCCTTCGTACTCCAATCCACTCCGTAGGCGGATAACTTGACATTGCTCTTTAGGATTCAACTCCGTATTGCTAGGGAATTGACCCCTTTGGTGCTGGCTCCCTACGACCTTGGCCAGTTGGCCAATTTGCGTCTCCAAATTCTTCATTTGAGCCCCCATTGTCGTAGCCAGTTGAGTCACATGATTCTCAATCTTGTCCAATTTCTCCTCATCCTTGTTGAAACGATTTCTCGTCTCATTCATGAAGGTAGCCAAAATATTCTCTATGTCCGTCTTTTTCTCTTCGACAATCTCGCCATTCACCACCTTGAACCCCGGTGGTGGTTGGAGCACATTCTTCGTGTTTCCATAGGAAAACTTTTCATGATTCCTATTATTCGAGTGATAAAAACCCGACACTAGATTGGAGCGATAATTGCTAAAGTTTTGATTGTTGATATAATTAGCCTCTGCTAAGGGATTCGGTGGTAACGCATTGCCTTGTCCTCCACTCATCTCATCAGCTCCTTTTGTCAAAGCATTCAATTTCGTCGTTAATGACGACATTTGAGCTGCTAACTCCTTAATTGGATCAGAAGACGTCACCTCCGCCACTCGTCTAATGCTCCACCTCTATGAAGGCCACTGATAACTATTCACGGCCATCTCTTCCAATAAATTGGACGTTTCCTCCGGTGTTTTAGCCAATAAAGCTCCTCCAGCAGTCGCATCTACGAAGGCTTTCGTTTGCCCTAACAACCCGTTATAGAAGAAACAAAGCTGTTGATCATCTGGAAAACCATGTCGAGGGCATCTTCGCAACAACTCTCTAAATTGATCCCACGTCTCGTATAAAGGCTTCGAGTCTTGCTGCTTGAATTGAGTAATCTCGCTTTTGAGTTGCATCGACTTGCTTGGAGGAAAATATTTAAGCAAGAACTTCTTGTTCAACTCCTCCCAAGTCTTAATGCTCCCATCAGAAATCATCGACAACTAACTCCGAGCTTTATCCCTTAGAGAGAAGGGAAATAGACGCAGCCGTATGGCATCCTCGAATACACCATTGTACTTGACCAAATCACAAATTTGCAAAAACTGGGTCAAGTGTTGATTCGGATCCTCAGTCGGGTGTCCACCAAATTGGTTGTTCTGCACCATCGAGATATAGAAGGGCTTCAATTCGAAATGATTTGCATTGACGGGTATATACGCAATCCCGCCAAAATTCTTATTAAATTCAGGCCGAAAGTGGTCACGAATCGCTTGCTTCTGTTGTTCTTGCTCTGCCATTGTCTGCCATTGTGCACTTTGAATTACCCCTTCTTTTTCTAGTTGTTGCACTATTGCGTCTAGCGAATGCTTCAACTTCGTCAACCAGGGGTTGTAGTGGTGCACTTTTAGAGCGAATAACATGCACATCCTGAAATCAAGAATAAAAAAGATTATGTCAAAAAATAAAAAATTATAAAAATATCTAAATTAAAATTTTCACTATCTATCCTAATATTGATATAAATAACTATATTAGTCCCCAACAACGGCGCCAAAAACTTGTTCGCCTATATTTTTAAAGCTCGACCGCAAGTGTACGGCTTCGCTCGTAGTATGTGGCAAGAAAGGTCGTATCCCAAGAGACCAAATAATTAATATATCAAATACAAGATTATGATAGTATCAACTTTATTTAGACGACCGAATATGAGATTGATTAACTAAACTAAGAAAATAAATGAAAGAAAATAAAGCAAAAATAAATAACTAGCTAGATCAACACGTTAGAAAATATATGAGAACGATAAATTCTAAGACGTTGGGTTCAATGAATAGTTGGGTTCCTTCAAAAATATCACAACTAAATGTTTTCTTTATCTACCCTATAAGACGATCACACATTTATCTTATCGTCCCTCTCGAGATCGATAAAACCGTAGATTAAATCACATATATTAGCGTCTCCACTCAACACATGTAATTTAACTCCAAAAAGATTAAAAGACACAAAATCCTCACAACTATCTACTAATCTATCGATTCAAGCAAATAAATTGTGTCAAATATTAAAGATCTAATATTGAACTCATCTCTCGAATTATGAACAATATCATCAAACATGTAAAAGCAGTGGTCAGTTGCAATTCATGAAATAAGAATAAAATATTTGAATAGGGTTAAAAAAAAACAATCAACTATGATAAATTATCCGAAAATCCCAAACTATTAATCTATTACCATGTCTTATAATCAAAGAAATTTAGCTACTCATGTTTGAATTCAAATACATAGACATATTAGAAATCATCATGAGAAAAATAAGTTCAAAAGAGAGAAAGAAAAACTAGAAATCTTGTGGTTGATCTTCTCTTCTTCCCAATTGTCTCTCTTCTGCGTTCTAAGTCCTTCTCCTTGTGTTCTCTACCTCCCCCCTTCATAATAGGGTTAATATGCCTTTTTTAATGTCCAAAATTCTTCTCCTTATCCAAAAAGGCAAGGGATTAAAACTGCCCGCGTGTGCGACACGACCAGACACGCCCGTGTCACTGGTCGTGTCACATATATTGCTCTTGCACTCTTCCGTTGGACGACACGGGTCGTGACACCTGGGAGCCCGTGTCATGGGTCGTGTCACACCACTGTACACTCATTTTCGGCTCGTTTTGCTCGTTTCTTCCATTCTCTTCATCCATGCATCGATCTATCGTCATCCCGGGAGTCTTAGGCACTTACCATGCTCCTCTAATAGCCAAAGCTCTACAAATATGTGAAAATATCTACAAAACAAGCACGTGTAATACCTTTCCAACAAATTTAGAATTAAGCACAATAATGCAATTTATACACCAATAATGCGACAAATAAGCTCTAGATACTATATCAATATGGTGTAAAGTCACAAATGAACAGTTATAGGGCTCTCTTCCTTGCGTATTCTCGTTATTCTCTTCAAAATAAAATAAATATGCCTTTTTATATGTCCAAAACCCTTCACCTTATCCAAAAAGGCAAGAAATAAAAATCAGCTTGCGCGTGCGACACGGCCATTCTGCCCGTGTCACCGTCCGTGTCACAGCCCGTGTCAGGTCCCTAGCTTCGAAATCTCTCTGTTGAGGTGACACAGCCGCTGATATGGGCATGGTGCCCGTGTCTATGCTCGTGTAAGAAATCTGCACTCTATTTTTCACTTGTTTCACTCGTTTTTTCCATTTTTTTTCATCCGTGCATCAATCTTTCATCATCTCGGGGTCTTAGGTACTCACCATGCGCCTCCAATAGCCAAAAACTCTACAAATATGTAGAAATATCTACAAAACAAGCACGTGTAATACCTTTCCAACAAGATATAGAATTAACCACAATAATGCAATTTATACATCAATAAAGCAATGAATAAACTCTAGATACTCTATAAATATGGTGTAAAAATCACACATGAACAGCCGACGAGATCATAACCGAGCCTAAGTAGGCTATCAAGGTCGTGTACCTCATAGTGATCAAAATTTTCCAACCGACATGCCTTAGCTTGTATCCTTAATGCATATCGAAGTCACGCACACATGTTCGACTCTCGTCTGTTCGTTGAAGCCGAGCCACCGAGTGCGTGCCCGTGCACCGAGTCTGATCGAGCCGCGTCTCTACGCTCTGTTCAACGCCCGTGCGTCCGTTCGATCTTCCGCCATCAGTGAACGTGGCACCCTTTCAAACCCGTACATCAGCTAAGCCGTATCAGCCGAGTTTGTGTCGGCCCCGAGTTGCCACGCCGAACCCGGACCACGGTTAAGCCGAGCTGCATATAGTCAAGCGAATGATCGGCTGGTTTCGAGTGAGCCGCTAGTCCAGTTTAGTCGAACCATTCTGGATAGACCGAATAGTTCGTAGAGAATTCCAGTTCAGTCGAATGAGTCCGGGCAGTCCGAACGATTCTGGAGTTTAGTTCGAAATATCGATTTGAGCGTGGATCGAGTTTTGCAGTATTTTTTCGAACAAGTCGGATTTAAGTCCAGTCAGAATATAGTCCAGACTTAGAATTATTTCGATGAACTTTAGTATGCCTCAAGCTCAAAGACAATAAATTTTCAAAATCAGCTTGTAAATTCCTAAAGTGAGTTTTAAATGATTTTAAAGCCAAGTGAGCAAACCTAGTAAGATCGTATAATAAGATTTTAGTTTTTTAGTTTGAGCTTAGTACTTAGAATATATTTTGTGCTTATATATTTTGTAGCTTGTGGGGAGTCGAGCCTCCGACAGTTGCAATCCATTCAACACTTGCACTTCAACATATCAAGTGGAGACCCTGTACTGGGTACTACATTTTTTATAATCGCAATATCCTGGCTGAGGTATGTATGTAAGAGTTAGGTTGCCCAAATAAGGGCAATCACCTAGCGAGTAGGTCATTTCTAGCTAAGTGAACCGAACGCTAGTTAAGATGAGAGAAAAACTGTAGTGCAGCTTTGAGTTAAGTGAATTAAGAACCTTAGAACAACTTCGAGTTAAGTTGAAATTTAAGATGAGGATAGAACAGTTATTCCCTAAGGCAAAAACGACTTACATATTAGGTCCTACAGTTACTTATCACAAGTGCGAAAGTCAAGTGTCATTTTCGTCAGTTGAGCAGCAGTTATAGACAGTCAGTTGAGCAAAGACAGTCAGTTGAACAGCAGTTATTGACAGTCAGTCGAGCATAAGTTATATACATTCATTTTGTTATACCATAAATACTCGAACCGCTGGACCGCTCCTCTCGAACCGGGTTGCGTCTCCTTGATCGTCGGTACCTGCAAAGCACGCCGGGGGTGGTCCCGACGCGAACACTACGACGCTCAAGTCAGTGATGGTCTAGAGAGAAAACGACAGAGTAACGAGATAGTTCGCGAATGTGTGTTGTGTAAAATGAATGAACCTGCTCCCTTTTATAGGAGAATTTTGGAGAGTCCCAGTTGGATAAGAAGTTTTTCTTGTGTGAGCTACTTAATTAGGTCAAGAACATCCTGAATTGCAAGAGTCCTTGTCGCCACTAACTCCTTCGTAACTTGATCCCGAAGCCATCTTCAGGTTCTAGCCCCTTCGACGGCATACGAGGGCCGCCGAACACACG
>CACSLK010024787.1:81375-103498 GCA_902706635.1 Striga hermonthica
TTTTTTTTTTTTAATTTCCAATGACAAGACAAATTCCATTACTAAAATCAAGAAAATAGTCTTACAAAAATAATGGCAAGGGGATGCCAAAGACAGCAAGAAAAAACACAACCGGGTGAGTGACACTCCACTCACCCTACAATAAACTGCAAATTACAGCTTAACTTACAAATCATCCAAGAACATAAAATAATAAGAGTGAAACTGTTCTACTAGGACATAAATGTCTTCAGCCAAAACATTATTAGGAAAGTCAAATGAAAATTTTCTGTTCAAAGCTTTAGCAGTGGCTTTGTGTTGACAATAACATTTTATCTTCATCCATCCATCCTTCAAAGCTTGTTGCAGGGCCCACCTCAAAGCAAAGAGAGCTAGACCCTCCTGATTACCAGTAAAGACTGCCTCCTCTTCCACTTGTTTAATCACTTGGTTATGCATTTTGCCTACAACTCCCAGTTTGACAAAACCGGTAGAGGAATTGGAAGCATGTTCATAGAAAAATGTCCTTAGGAAAATCTCCTATACTGGATTGTCTTGTACCGGAAGATTGCAAACTCTCAGGCCTGATTTGTACACAAGAACTTGAATATTCTATCCACTCTCTCCTAGCTCCCTCAACCAGGTCTCTTTCCCCCACTTTCTCCTTCATAAACATCCAGCTATTTCGAGTTCTCCAAAGCCTCCAAAGCCACCAAAGGATATAAGAAGACAGACTGATTCTATCCTTGGTGGCTTTGTAGTTCCCAACATTACAGACAGAAAACCACCAATCCCTAAAAGAACACCTATCATTTTCCATCCCAACCCAAGACACCCCACTAATTTTCCAGCACAATTTAGCCCTCTCACAATTAAACAGAATATGGTCTCTATCCTCCTCTACCTCTCCACACCACTCACATAACCCATCCATAAGAATCCTTCTTTTTTTCAATCGAGACTTAGAACTAATGAAATTAAACAACAGTCTCCGTAAGAAATTTTTCACCTTACTTTTGAAACTCCCCATTTTCTTCATGGAATCCTTGCCTGAGCTTGATTCTGGTTCCTCCTTGTTTTGAGATTTGAAGTCCATGTAAGCTGAATATGCAGATTTGACTGTGAAGTTGCTCTCTTGTCAGGGAGCCATCATCCTATCTTCCTGCTTTTGCACTGATATAGGAATTTGAAGGATCTGCTCTGCCTCAGTTGGTGAGAAAGGCTGTAGAATAAGTTCTCTGTCCCAGGTGTTGCCATTCTGCTCCATTAATTCATTAACCCATTGCATTCTGTTTTTGTCAGAGAGAAACTTGCAAGTGGGTTTAAAATTTGGATTAGAAAACAACCAGTGGGAATCCCAGATGTTAATCTTCTTCCCATCCCTAACCTGAAAAATGCAACCCTTTTTTAACAAATTTCTAGTCCCTAGCCAACTCCTCCAAAGCGAGGAATCCCCATGTTTGGGTTGCATAAAAAACAAATTATCCTTACACAAGTATCTGCCCCAAATGACCTTGCTAACAAGTTTGGCTGAGTAAGAATTCTCCACAAGTGCTTGGAGATTAATGCATCATTGGCTACTCTAATGTTCCTAAACCCCAGACCCCATCTTCCTTAGGCTTGGCTAGATGGTCCCGATTTATGTTGTGCCCCTCCTCACTTCTACCCCACCAAAAATCAGATATAGCTTTACAGATATCAACACAAATGTTCACTGGAAGCTTGAAACAAGACATAACATAGTTAGGAAGAGCTTCTAAAACTGTTTTGATCAAAACCTCTCTACCTGCTTCACTCAAAAAATTATTCTTCCAATTTCCACTCTTTTTTTCACACTCTCAAGAACATAAAGGAAAGTCTCTCTTTTGTTTCTACCTATTCCCAGTGGCAAACCAAGATATTTGGCAGAGGACACAGTGGAGATTCCCAACAAAATGTTACTGATACCCATTGTTAACCATTCTTGTATTAACAGGAGTGTTCTTAGAAAAGAAAATAGAAGATTTGGACAAGTTAACAGATTGACCTGAAGCAGACCCATAAACATCAAGCAAATTCAGAATCAGATGAGCATGGTGCATATCCGCATGACAAAATAACACAGCATCATCCGCAAAAAATAGATGGGATATAGCAAGAGCTTGTCTCCCCACCTTAATACCTTTAAAACAATTTCTAGAGCAAGCTTGGACAATCAAGTAGGACAGAGCCTCTGAAATAATGAGGAATAGATAGGGAGACAAAGGATCTCCCTGTCTAATTCCTCTAGTAGGATTCAAATACCCAAGAGGTTGATCATTGACATTGAAAGAAAATGAAGTAGATTGCACACAAGTCATCAACCAATGCACAAAAGTAGGACAGAACCCTATAGCTTCACAAACTCTACCCAAAAAAGCCCAATCAACCCTATCGTAAGCTTTGGCCATATCTAGTTTAACGGCCATAAAACATTTATTGCCTTTCCTCTTGCTGTTTAGGAAATGAATACACTCATTGGCAACAGGGGCGGACGCAGACTTATAAAGTTAAAGGGGCACAAACATAATTTGTACACAATAAAAATAAAAAATTAAATATGATAATCGTTCTCCAGCTGTTCTTATATATTGTATTCTCCATAATACATTATTTCATATATTTTTTTCAAATGTCTACTTTTTTTTTTTGCATTGAGTATTTCATTCCATTTCAGCATTAGTGGACTTATATTTATAATATTTTTTCATAAAAAAAATTAAAATCATATCAGTAGAAAAAATAAATGACAAATACGTGTCAAAACCAATAACAAGAGTTTAGAAATCTTAATTAAGTTGACTTTCATAAAAGGTCTTAATGTTCTAAAGATGACATTTTTTTTAAAAAAAAAAGTCTTAGGTATAAATAGAGGGTTATAAAATTTAAATATAATTTTTTAACAGATACAACATGTGAGTAGAAATAAAAAAAATTGGTCAAAGATGAAATTGTAAAAGAATTAATGTGATATTTTCATTCTTAGAACAGTTGCTACCTTTTTATTTAATTAAGAATTAATTATATACAAAATTGGAGAAAATAAATCACTTACTAAATAATTTTGTTAATAAATAATGTTAAATACTCTTTTTGTAATATATATGCACTATTTTTTTTTTCAACAGGGGCATGGGCCCCTAGGGGCCCCTCCCTAGGTCCGCCCCTGATTGGCAATGATCACATTATCTAGAATTTTCCTATTTGGAATGAAAGCTGACTGAGGGAGAGATGCAAGATTCCAAAACAATTTTCAGCCTATTAGCAATGATTTTAGCAATAAGTTTATAAGAAACAGTACACAAAGCTATATGTCTAAAATCTGCAACCACATCAGGATTAGGTTTTTTGGGGATAAGGGTAAGAACAATGTGATTAGTTTCCTTGGGCATTTTACCTTTCTGAAAGAAATTACAAATGGCAGGGACAAGATTATTCTTAATGGTTTCCCAAAAATTCTGGAAGAAAGAGGTAGTCATACCATCAATACATGGGGCTTAACAAGGATCCATCTCCATAAGAGCCTGTTTGATTTCAACTTCATCAACTGCCTTAGTAAGCTCAAGATTCATAGCTGCGTTAATGGACACTGGGATCCCCTCCAGAGGGCACATGTTAAGATCAGGATTAGAGGAAGAAAACAGATTGCCAAAGTAGTTCCACAACTTATCCACAATCTCCTGATCAGAAAAACATTTGGAGCCATTACCTTTAATAAGATTTTCAAGACTATTAAGAGCTCTTCTATGCTTAACAAAGGCTTGAAAAATCTAGTATTTTTATCACCCTCCTTGAGCCATTGAACCCTAGATTTAGCTCTCCAATATTTCTCCTCCTCAAGGTAGGCCAGATGCAAAGAATTCCTACAATTCAACCACTCCTCCCAATTTCTATTGGCCCCTAGTTGATCTAACCTATCAATTTGATTCTTGAGGGTAATAATGGCTTTGATAGAATTGGTGATGTGGCTAGACTTCCAATCTAACAGAGCCATCCTAACATTTTTTATCCTTTTCTGCAGAGAGAAAAGCAGGGGGCCGTCCACATGCTTATTCCAAGCCTTACTAACAGTTTCCTCATAACCATCTAATTTAGTCCATGTAGAATCAAAAGAGAATCTCTTGGCATGAACAGATTTAGTATGATCACTCTCCAAAACTAGCATATTGTGGTCAGATGAAAACATAGAAATGTGCTTCACTAAGGCATTAGGATTGTAAGAGAGCCACTCAGGAGAAAAAAAGATTCTGTCTAGCTTGACTTCAATGAAGTCCTGCCCCTGTCTATTGTTAGACCAAGTATACAGATGCCCTCTAATCTTGGTCTCACACATACCCATAGCTTGAAAAAATTCCTAAACACCCTGAAGCTAGACTCCTCTCTAATCCTCCCATCATTCTTATCCTGATTGGAGAGGATATCATTGAAATCCCCTCCCAGGAACTAGATCTTACCCCATAAATCCTTAAGCCTAATCAAAACCTCCCATTGAAGCTGCCTCACCTCAGAACAGGTGTTAGCATACACAAAAGTGCCCCACTGAATAATATCACTGCCTTTGACACTGAATTTGACAGAGATGCAAAAATCAAAGAACTCCATACCTATAATACTAATTCTATCAGACCAATACAGCAACATCCCCCCTTTAGACCTAGAAGGTTGGACATAAACACTACTATCAGCAATTTTGAGTTTTTTGCAAATTGAAAGAACAAATTTTTATTTTTTATTTTTAACTTCAGAAATGAAAAGAAAATCTGGCAGGTGAACCCTGATGGTATCTCTGATTTAGGAAATTGTAGAGGGTCCTCCCAAACCTCTACAATTCCACATGCATACCTTCATTGGTCACCAATTAGGGCTGGTTTCCTCCACCTCAGACTCTTTAGCAAGGACTGACACTTTTTGTTTTTTCACTTTTTGAGGACAAGAAGAGCTCTCAGGAGATTCCCCTTCCTTTTCCTCCAAAAATCTTTGAGACCACTCCTATGAGTTCCTGAATTACTCAAGCTAGGAGTAGATCTGTCTATCTGCATGCCTTCAGGGTTACTGAAAGCCCTAGTTTTTAGTTTTCTAACAAAAGACCCCTTTTTTTTTATGGCCAAGTTATCCTCACTAGAAGCTGGTTCAACTGGCACTTCTATTAAAATAGTACCCTGACTCATGGATGCTAAGGGGAGAACTGTGGTGTCTATCAGAGGGGTGACCTCATCTATGACACTTAAGACAACTTTGTGGCTCTTGCTTTGGGCAGGCAAGTCCTCAACACTAAGAAAAGGAGATTTAACCACTACCTCAGTCCCTGGTTCCTCTCAGAATTATAAAGCCGACTACCTAACCCACTCACAGATTGATCTTGACTCGAGGTTCTATAAGACTGATTATCATTATTTGGTTCAGCATTAAATGAAGATCTGGACGTTCTAGGGCTAGAAACAAAAGAATTAGAGGCTCTCAGCCAATCCCCATATTGACCTATGCTAAGCACATTTCTATTAGCCTCATCAAGTTTAATAGAACAGCTCCTTTCGGTATTGCCTATTTTACCACAGTAAAAGCAGAAGGATTGGAGGTTCTCATACCTATTTCACCCAATTGGTTTCTTCCCCCACTTTGATGTTGGTGCCTCTGAGAAGTGGGTCTTTGAGTTTAAATTCCACCAGGCATTTGATAACTTTCCCTGCAAAACTTCCAGATCCCAGCACTACCACGTCTAGAACGCGTCCCATTTTCCGGCCAATTTTCATTCCGGCCTCAGCAGTGAGCCAATGCAGGGGTAGGTTGTGGATTTGGACCCAAAGCGTAATCTTTTCCTCATCTTCTGTGAATGTAGTACTCTCGGGTTGCCAATCTTTAAGAAGTAGGTACTGGCCATCGAACGTCCACGTTTTGCCCTTTAGCACCCTATCTTTGTCTTCTTCGGATTTGAATAGGAATTGGTATGAATTGACTCCCAAACTGCGAACAGAAAATGGTTTGTTGGTTCTCCATATTCCTTCCAATGTCACCTTCAGACCACTGAAGTTGGCCCTTTTTTCCCCGAACAGATTCCCTATCAAGCTTTTCTGGCAATCTTGAAGCCCCGGTGCTATATCTTCTGTCAATAGCTCAATTTCCTCCTCCTCTATAACTGAAATCTTAAATCTATGGAGTTTGTCCTCCAGATCTTGTCCATAGCTAGATCCCGAGATAAAGACGGCAAGACTACCTTAGAAACCAGGAAAGAAGAGGGGTGGGGGGGGGGGGAANGAAACGATAACCAAAAACAAAAGGGAAGGGGAAGCAAGGGAAAGAACTAACAAGGAAGCACTAGCAAGAGAAAAAGCAAACGAAATACAGCAGATCCCTAAAATGGCCAACGCAGATAGATCCATAAAACCCTAAATCAAACTACCAAGCCTAAACACGACCTAACACACAAACATACCTCACAAAACCCACCCAATCCAGAGATCATTAACACACCACGACAGACATGAAAACAAGAAAAAGAAAAGAAGAGCAGAAATCCAAATAGTGGAACTAAGAATCTCATTACGAGAAGGTTTTCGCCACTGGTAGAGAACTGGCCTCAAGGCTATTCTTGTTTGCGTGGGTTGGGTTCTTTTTATCGGCCTATAAATAATTGTTTGTATCGGGACATGCAGTGGACATCGGATTGGCACTGCAGAAGTGGAATCTGCCTTAGTTTCACATCCTCAGTGTGCTGAAGCTGCTGTTGTTGGTGTTGAGCATGAGGTACCTTTATATAAATTCTTGGTTTCTCAATTGGTTTGTCTCATTTATATTCTATTTCTTTGAATCTCTATGTCAAAATTGAGCTTTAGCCATTTTTATTTGACTGTGATGTTAGGTTAAAGGACAGGGGATATATGCATTTGTTACCTTAGTCGAAGGCATTCCTTACAGTGATGATCTCCGGAAAAGTCTTATAATGACTGTGAGAAAGCAGGTGCGTCTAAATTCATGTGAGAAAAAAATTATGATGGATGATACCCTAAAGTTTGAACTGGTCTAATTATGAATGTTAAATTTCTTTCTCATTACAAGTATCATTTTGGTATCATTCTTATCTGGTAAAGTCCTGAGGGATCCCAAACATTGCCACAATTATTTGTTCCTGCCTCCTTTAATCCTGTAGAGTTGTATAACAAGTAGGGCTTATGTTCTGTAAGAGGTATATTATGAATTAGCTGGTTGTTGTACTGGATCATGTGAATTTACGGTGTCCATTCAGTTGGTGACAATGCTGTGATGAGCCTTGAATCGTTTGATTGCATTGTTGCTGATTTAGATGAAGCAATTTTGAGAAAGTGAGATAAGATGGAAGCATAGGTGTGGTGTTGAGTCAAATTACTACTAGTGCGTCTGAGGGTTGACTAAGGAACAGTTGCAAGGAATGGACGGAGTTAGGTTCTTCAGTTATAGTGTGTAGGGGTGTGGAAATTATGAGAAGAGGGCAACTCAACATTTAATTTTGCATAAACTTATGTGTAAACATTTAAGTAACTGTACCCCAAGAGGATTTTTTGCATGAAGGCAGCTTTTGCGATCGAGTTAAGACTTATTAATTATTGTTCTTTATACCATAGCCCTGTATTAAGTTTTTGTACTTTCTTATTTATACATGTCAATTGACAATAATCTGATCACGTCATCAACATCAACATACCCAGTATATTTAGGTTGGGGTCTAGGGGGTCAGTTGTCCGCAGACCTTACCCTTGTAATTATACAAGGAGGTTGTTTCCATAGCGACTCAATGTGCATTGCGTCGTTTGATATAATCTAATCTTGGAAAAAAAAAAGTGAACTTACTAGGAAAATATGATGTGGGATGTTGGATGGTGAAAGGGGATCATCAAGAAAAGTGGTTTCATAAGCTAATACATTACAATTGCAGTTAATATTTACGACGAAATATTATTTGCTGTGGACATGTATATTTAGAGGCTTCATAATACGACTCATTTGTGTTGGTCTATAGATTGGAGCCTTCGCAGCCCCCGACAAAATCCACTGGGCTCCTGGTCTTCCTAAGACAAGAAGCGGAAAGATAATGAGACGGATTCTAAGGAAAATTGCTTCCAGGCAATTAGATGAGCTCGGGGACATCAGCACACTTGCAGATCCTGGTGTGGTTGATCAGCTTATAGCACTGGCTGATTGTTAAGTTTGGCTTTGCTCAGACTATTATTGAAATGTCATTTCCCCCCTTCATTGACTACTTGGCTTTTATTACTTGTTCATTTTCGCCAACCAAATCAATTGTTGAGGTAGCAGGTATTCTTGAAAGTTTACTGGACCTAACTCATAAGTTATTTGTTCAATTTGTGTGAGATCCGAGATTTTTTAGAATGTATTTGTATATTTCATGTAATCATTTGCTGGAAAATTTATGGCTGAAAAACAGCAGTATAGGTCTTAAAGTACGATTGCAAGTAGATTTTTGGGTTAATTGCTAAATAAACTTTAACCTTTTTGCGTTTGGCAATTTTATCTCAACCTTTGGGTAATTGCAATATAATCTCGACCTCAATTTACTTATTGCAAGTCGAACCTAAAACCGGTTGGACCTTCAAAAAACTGGCCGATTTGAAGGCGGTTCGAACAGATCAGAGCTCATATTTACTCATATTTACTGGTTTACTCCAGATCTAAGAGCAGACTCATCACCGGTAGCTTACATTGACATGGAATTTTCGGCTTTGTGCGTCGATATACATTAAATACATGGAAATTGTCAACTTGCTACGTGGATGGCATAAAAACCCATGTCAATGGAAGATTTGGACACAAAATTCGATTCACAAATCCTTAAAATCAATTACTATGTACCCAAATTTGCAATAAGTAAATTGAGGTCGAGATTATATTGCAATTATCCAAAGATTGGGATAACATTGTGAAACGCGAAAAAGTTAAGGTTTATTTAGCAATTAACCCTAGATTTTTTTATGTTCAATCATGTATTACATTTATTTTTAGTTTCTTTGGGGGGAAGAAAAAANNNNAAAAAAAAAAAAAAAAAAAAAGAGTTAATACCATCTCCAATGGACTAGTTAAGTATGGCTAAGTTAAGCTAGGGAACTGTTTATTGCTCTAATCATGGATTTAAAATTCTAGCTAAATCAAATTTAGCTAATTGAGCTCGGAAAAACAGCTAGCAAAAATTGTACCCACTATTGTATGATATTCAAGTTGTAGAATATAGATACTGTAGGGCCATAGTCTTTTAACAAATGTGCATATTTTTAGAATGTCAATACTCTAAAGAATAACATAAATAAATAAAAGTGTTATTTTTACACCTACATATGCATTTTTGTTTTAAATATATTATAAGTCCGATATCTATTTCATTAGAGGAGATATTATAACGTTCCCAAAGTAGATTATCAATCATACAAAACTGTTATTGACGATGATAATGAGTATCCATTTGATCCGAGCAAATACTTTGCGGTTGAAAAAGATGACAAACTACCAATCAGCCAATTCTACCATTGCTGAGGGGAAAATAATGGAAAAAGGTGTACAACCGCTTTTTGTTATTGACAAGCAAAAAAATACAACGGAGGGGCAAGAGAAGGGAATTTTTTACCAGAAAATTTAAAAAAAATTAAGTTGTGGAAAAAAAAAAAAGATACAATTAAATGAAAGTGGACAAAAATAAAAACCCCGTATTTAATGAATACGTTTTACCCCTTTTTTAATTGTAAAACGTATTCAAGGAATACGGTTTCTTTTGTAAAAAATTCTGAAAAAACGTATTCCTTGAATACGTTTTCTATACAAATTGTATAGAAAACGTATTCAAGGAATACGTGGTTTTGATATATGTCCACTCTTTTTTTTTTTCTTTTTTTTTGGTCCACATGTTTTTTTATTATTTTTTTTTATATAAATTGCTCCAAGAGAAGGAGTTCCTCTGCATCCCATCTAATAATTCCTTATTTATTATTATTGTTATTGTTATTGTTATTATTATATATATAAAACCAAAGCGAGATCGTATTTTGTTCCCAACAGCTAATGATTGTTGGGTTGGCTCTGGGAGTTGTCATAATGGTTTCACCTTATATTGCGATGCCGCAGTTCGTAACTCCGTGATTGGTTTGGGCGGTTGGATTGGCGACTTGCAAGGATTGTGCTAGGCAGCTTTTGAAGTTTGTATCCCAGGTTCATTTGTACCTGCCGCAGCCGAGGCCTTAGCCCTACGGTGTGGTCTTCGGTTTGCTTTTGATGCTGGATTTTCAATTCAAAATGCAAAAACGGACGCCCTCTCAGTAATTACTCGACTGAATGAGCTTTCTCCAAATGACTATTTACACAAAGTTTATAAGGATATTTTATCGCTTTTGTCGAAACTCAATTGCGGAACTTGTAATCATGTAGCTAGGGACCAAAATTTTGTTGCCCATTTTCTTGCTGGTCGGGCTTCGTTGGCGTCGGGACCCTTCTTTTGGAAGGATTGTATTTCGACTTTTTTATCTCCTCTTTTCGGTCCTGCTACGGAGGCTTAGTCTTCGTTGTCAGTTTTCAGATATTGTAAGTGAAAAAAAAAATATTAAATGTTACTCATTAATGGTTTGATCAATTCAATAATTATTGTCCAAAAATATAAAAACCCATTGGAATCTATATCTATATCTACGGTAATGTTCACCTACCCACGGTGGGCAAATGTTAATATGTCCACCGCTTATGTGGCATGCACACATTGGTGATGTATTTTTTTGAACATATTAACATCACAAATGTTTGAATGCCACATACGCGGTGGACATATTAACATGTGCCCACCGTGGGTAGGGGAGCATATCCTTCTATATCTATATAATGGACTAATTCATTTTACTATATATGTAACAAATTTTCCCGCCTAAATATTTCAGCTAAATTTGGCAATTACTATTAGACATTCATTTATTACATAAAACCATAATTGGTTAGTTTATTAAGGAATTTGAGAATATTTGAACCAATTATTGTTTGAATTAAAATTTTGGTCTCAAAGATTCATGAAGATAAATTAATTATTTTAATAATATACTAAAAGATATAAATGTATTAGTACGATTTTGAAAATATTTAAACTAATTATTGCTTGAAGGAAAATTTGGTCTCAAAGATTGTGAAGATAAATTAATTATTTAATAATATAACCAAAGATATAAATGTATTAGTGCAAGTTTTGTTTTGACGATTGGGTAAATATAAAAAAACAAAAATCAATATTAATATATAAACAAATACACACATTGATTATATATATTTTGAATAAAACCAATAATACCAATTTCATAGTAATATTGTTGACATAATTTAATGAAAATAAATTACTCATTATAATTGTAAAAAATATTTTGATTAGTTTTTGTTATCATCTCATGGATGTCGATATGAATTATGATCATCAATAAAAAACACTTAGAATATATAGTAAAATAATGAGAATGATTATGTTTGAATTATATTAGATGAATTAATAATTTAAAATATTAATAAACTTTTATAAAATATAGTCAACTTAACCATGAATAATCTAAAATCTAATGAATATATATTAATAAATTATATTTTTATGGTCGGTAAAATTAAGAATTATAATTTTCACATTAAAATATCTATATACATCAAAAACACTATTCAAGGTGTCAAAAAATATAAAATTTATTATATATCGTTTTATAAAGAACAATAAGTAAATAATATTATATAGTCAAATAACAATTGAAATTATAAAATTTTACAGTCAAGGGAATAAAAAATTATTAAATTTGATTATTAATTAAATTATTATATATGTTGAGTTAAATGGATTAAATAAATAAGTATGTACAAAAATATTAAAATACAAAATAAAATATTTACCATTAAAAAATTGTATTGCATAAGAGATAAAAGTCACTAAAAATTTAAAATCATAAGTAAGTATTTGTTGCAATTAGAGTGATATAAATAAAATTTACTTTTATAGATTAAATATTGGTAAGCTATCGAGCAATATGCAAAATATGTATTGCTAAAAAATTATAATAGATAATTATATAAGTACATGCAAGTAATTGGTATACAATCATTATATTTTAAATCTTACACTTTTATAATATTTCATAAACTAATAACTAATTAAATTCATACCTACAAAAATAAATTGGAAAAATAAAAAAATAAAATATTTATATAAATATTATATTATTACAAACTTGTTATGTTGTGTAAGATAGAATTGACATATTATCTTAAATAATTTAATAAAAAAAATATATTGTGTCCCGTGCATCGCACGGGTAGCAACACTAGTTGTGTATAATAGATAACAATATTGTTGTGAATGTTGAATAAGTTAGAGAATTATTTAGAATGTTGTGCTAATTCAATATTGTGCTAATTCTACATATCTCAATACAACTAATAATTAGATAAAAAAATATATTATTAATGTCAAATTATGCGTTAATTGTCCTCAATTGGTTAATCTATTAATTTCTTTTTTTTTTTTCAAACGGCATACTATCATAGATAGAAGGGTAAATAATTTTTTCCAACCTGTACTATACGTGCTTTTGGGATTTTCAACCTAAAATATTTTTTTTTGGTAAAATGCAACCTGAACTACATATATACAATTATTTGCACGCTCGACTACTTTTTGAGCGTTCGATCAACAACAAAAAAGGACACGTGTATGGTCAAGATGTGGTTGAGCGTGCAAATAGTAATTGTATATATAGTTCAGATTGCATTTTACAACAAATATTACTTTAGGTTGAAAATCCCAAAAACACGTATAGTACAAGTTGGAAAATATTATTTACCCTAGATAGAAACACATAAATACAAATCAAGCAAACAACAGGTAACAGCCGGAAAAAACAACTACACAACTAAATCCTATGCGAGGACAACCCATCGGGCTGCCTAATTAGTCGCAACACCCAACAAGAGAATACAGTTCCAAAAAAAAAAAATACAACTCCCAAAGAAAGAATAAAAACACACTACAAACCTGGAAAGCTAAAAAAAACAAAAATAAATACTAGAATAAACCCTCCTACCGGCTAACCGAAAATCCCAAACCCCAAGGCAATGACAACGAGCACGAAGCAAGAAACTCCATACCGAAACCAGCTAACCAGAACCCGCCCAAAAATCACCCACCCTTCCGACAACAAGCGCCGTCGAAAAATTGGGGCGTCTCACCGCAATCTGCACCCACACAACCACCGGAGACCACAACCCCCCTCCTCTTTCGAGACCGGAAGCCGCCGCTGCCCATGAAGCCCTCGAATCCCCGAACCAGAGACCGACCGGACCAAGGCACAAGCTTGCTGCGAAAACCCGACCCCAAAAAGCAGCCCAAAAACAAGCTCAGAGCCGGCGGCCATGAAAGACTAGCAACTAGCCGGACAAACCCCCACCCGCTGCCAAACCACCGGGAACTCGAAGAGGGGGCCCATCAAGACGCCAATCCACCATGTCCGACCCAAATCGGGCTGAGATAGCCGGAAAAACGCCAACAAGAGGGAGAAATTGACGCCGCCGAGATTAAGAGGATAGGGGATCTGATGTCGAGGAGAGAGAGGAGAACGGGTCAATCTATTAAACATTTAAACCATCCACTTTTAGTTATCTATATATTAAAAGAATAACAATTTAGTAAATCCCGCCAAAAAAATTCCGCCAATAAATTCAGCCACCAATTCTGTAACAAATCTATCTTCCTTTTTTATGGATAGAGTTTGTAACAAATCAATCTTCCTTTTTTTTGGATGATAAAAAATCAGCTAATAATTTATTTTTTAGATGTCACCACATACATTAAAATTCCTTTTTTTTTTTGATAGAGTTTGTAAGAAATCTATCTTCCTTTTTTTTGGATGATAAAAATCGGCTGATAATTTATTTTTTAGCTGTCACCACGTACATTAAAATTCCTTGAAAATCTGCTAATAAGTTGTACATAATTTATGTTAATAAAAATCGGGTGATAATTTATCTTCCTTTTTTTCCTATATCAAAAACTAAATTATTTTTATTTTTGTTTTACCTATTTTTTTTACTCAAAAAATGCCGATTATAAATTTATTAAAATCTGCTAATAAGTTGTATGATATGTAGTGTACAACATCACCAATTCAAATCATCAACCATGAAAATCACCAAAATAAGTTGCTAAATAATTGGAAACAATCCAACCAAACAAATAATTCAATAATCATACAAACTTAGAAGAGTCCTAAAAGATAGCATCACCCACCATATACATTAAAAAGAGTCCTAAAAGTATTACTGAATTAAAGAGTTTTATTATTTTAAAATCCCTATTTTATTATTTAGATATCTTTGTTTCTTCAATTATATAATCCTATAAGTATTCTTCAAATGTCGCATCTCATCAACGCATCTGGCGGACAATCTTTATCGCACGTTGGTTTGTTCCTGAAGAAACCTGTTTTTTGTCACGACCAATTATATCATTATATGTTGTTGTTTCACGTGTAATAATAGAAGAGAATTGAAGATATTAGTTTGTGATAATGAGGAGTTACCAATAATCAAACTCATAATGTTGTGTACAAAGAAGTTTTTAATAATATATGATTGTTTCGTGACGGAAAAATCCTTTTTTTTTTTAAAAAAAAAATGTTCCTACGTATTATAATTCTTTCGATCCTAATAATTACGAAATATTATATTATATTATTCTCTTGAATTCTCCAAAATTATACATTCTCGTGCATCGCACAGGTACTGTACTAGTTTTAATTATAAGACCATAATATCTTTTAGTTATAAGAACATAACGTAGTTTTAATTTTATTTATACATCTTTCAAAATCGTGAGTCCTTTTTTGAAATTAAATTTTATTTATACATCTTTCACAATCGTGAGTCATTTTGAAATTATGCATTCTTAACCACAGAATATAATGCGAAAAAATAAAAGTTAATAAAATTCTAAAGATTAAAATTTGTCATTTCTATATGATGTCTTTATGTTTAATTCATTGAGTGAATTTTCTGGTGCAAAACATTATAATAACTAAACATAAGATTATGGCATATTAATTATTATTCTTAAAATTAAAGGCAGAAATATATATATACGATGGAAATATCAATAAAAATTATGTTTCTTTCAAAACTTCATTTATGTTTATGGGATCGACATGTTTGTATTAGAACATATTATACATATGAACAAAATAAATAGAAAGAAGGTACAATGAGAAAGCCACGACAAAGATTACATATAATATAGTTTATTAAATTAGAAGAGACATATTGTTAAAAAAAAAAAAAAGATTTTTTGGGTCAAGGTGCAAACCAAGTGAAAATACGTGTAAATAATGGTAGATAATATGTTGTCAGTTTTGGTGAAATAAGGGCACAGGGGATAAAACAGGCTTTCATTGGGTAGCATGGAGCAATATGACATTCTCTAAAGAACAAGGAGGCCTTGGCTTCAAGGATTTGCAGCTTTTCAATAAAGCACTTATAGCAAAGCAGCTTTGGAGGCTGATTACAGAACCTCAATCTCTTGTTAGTAGAGTCTTGAAGAACAAGTATTATCCTAACGCTACCATTTTTGAAGCTCAGAGGAAACCTAGTGCATCCTGGTTGTGGAACAGTTGGTGGTCAGTTTTGCAGGAGTGTAGTAAATGGATGCAGCTTGAGATAAGAGATGGGAAGAGTGCTTTTGTATGGGATCAACAATGGATTCCTAACAGGGTAGGCAGGCATGTGCAGTTCTTGGAAGGAATAGACAGAGGTGTTAAAAGGATCTGTGATTTGATGACTGTTGATGGCTACCAATGGGATGAAGTGAAGGTTAGAAGAACTTTCCCTCAGGATATATGTGATCTCATTTTAAGCATCAACACTTTGAATCCTAATCAGGCAGATAGATGGGTGTGGACTGGGGATAAAAAAAGGTAAGTTCTTTGTTAATTCTATTTATACCAAATTCATGACAGAGAAGTATCTTAAGCAGATCAGACCACAAAACAGTGGAGAACTTGCAGAGGACATGGCAGTGAGGAACAAGAGTTGGAGGTTGAACATAATGGGGAAGATTAAACATTTCTTGTGGAGATGCTGTAATGGTATATTGCCAGTCAGTGTGAACCTAAAGCTAAGGGGCATGGAGGTGGATGCCATTTGCCAGGTATGTGGAGAAGAGGAAGAAACGATCGAACACATATTTTTTCATTGTGAACAGGCACAACAAACATGGAAATTAGCCCCGGTTCAGTGGACAGGACCACAAGGGAAAGAATCCTTTAAGTCATGGTGGTGGAAGGTGTGCAAGTTGGATAAGTCCGATATCTCCGAAGCCAGAATTCAATTATCGACGTACATACTATGGTGGCTTTGGAAATCACGTAACTTTTGGATTTTTGAGCGAGCAAGAAGGCCTGCACGTCTGATTGTCCAAGCAGCCTTACTGGATTGGCAAGACTTCGAGGCAAACAGGGTGATTCAGGCTCGTAAATGAGTAGTTTTTAGTTTAGGGTATTATGTCCTTTTGGTTGTTATAGGGGTCAAGGTTCAGCGAATGCTGCTTTATCCAGTTTATATGTGTTTGCTGTCGAGTTATGTGTTAAGCTCGGTTTTAGACCACCAATTATGTGTGGTTCTCCCAATCTCCGGCTTGTTTTAGTTGTTGTTTGGTTTGATTGGTTTGTATTGTTGGAGATTTATTTGTTTTGTTCAATATCAGAGTTATCTATCGTTTGAAAAAAAAAAAAAAAAACTTTCACTTGGACAATAAAATTATTTAGATTTAGGTTTCATAACCAAAACAATAAAATTAAATTTATACATAATAACACATTGAAAACATGCACTCCAATTATCACAGCCAAATAAATTAAAAATAAATTAGTCAAATCCTATGTATATAAGTCAAACAATATCAATAAATGATTTGTTGTAAAGGCTTAATTTAAAACTATTTATTTATACTGAATTTGCCTTCTAAGTTTTTATTTATTTTTTCCATTTCTTCTCTTTGTGAGCAAAATAATTTTTTTGTTATAAATAAAGGCATAAATTTTATACAAAATATTATTATAAACTTGCATTTCAATTTTATATTATTTTTATTTTTCTATTTTGTGTGTGAGTTCCATTTTTTATGTATTATATTTTTTTTAAACAAATGACACAATCTTTTTTTAGGTTTGATTATTTTCCAAATAAAATTTATAGAACATTTATTTTAATATAATATCCATATATAATGTAATAACTTAAATTTTTTATACTTTTATATTTAATAATTATATTACATAAATATCGAAAAATATTTAAAGTTGTTGCGCATGCTTCGATTAATGATTTGCACCGTTTAAATTAACACACATGATATTATCTTAATATTTATGTAGTACCACCATGTCATATTTATCCTCATACTTTGTTATGATGGAATTTTCATACACGTTAAAAAAATGTACAAACTCTTCTAATTTAAAAGTTTATGATATCTACTCAAATTTTTAAAGTATCTATAGAGGACCATAAGTTAAACAAAAAATATATCTATACACCAAATACGAAAATTAGAGATTTTTGGTTGGTTTAGCTTTTTAATAAGACTCAAATTTCTCATTACCATAAAAAAATCAATCAAAATAATATGAGTTTCAACTTTCACCATCTAATCAAAATCATCAGTGTGAATAAATTTATGTAATTTCCGAGATTCGCCCTTCGGTGAGGGCTCTTTCTTTCGGCACCCGGCTAGGCCCTGCTTGTAATAATAATTTAAATATAATATCATAATTTTATAATCATTTAGAGTGCGAATAATACAAATAAAATACATTATATGGTTTTCATCTATTTGGATTTAAAAAGGGTACCAATGGTTTATCACCTGCAATCGGCTAGCAATGCTAGAATGACAAAAACCGCAACTACACAAAAACAACTAACACAAATAGCAACTAAGACAACTAAAAAGATCTCAGCAGGATAATACCCGAGTGTCAGATCTCAACAGTATAATAAATAGACACTCGGGTGCTTTGGGACCAGTTGACCAAACCAAAGACACAATTCTAAACAACAAAAGCTAAACAAACGAGTCATAAAGGACAAAACAAAGGCTACAAAACTAAACAAGTCCTTCCAAAGCAGCGAACAACTAACCGAACCATAAGTCGACCGTGAATCCCGCAGCCAGAAGAACCAATCCCAAAACTGCCAAAAACCATTCGGTTGCCTAGGGAATTGAAACCCTAACCCCGAACCTCACCAAGTCAACATGCACCACGGCCATGACACCAATTGCCCCCGAGCAAGAGAGAGCCATGGCCTAGTCCTGACCCCCAACCCGCCTGGAAGCTGCCCAAAGCCCTCTGTACCACCGCAGCTCCACTCCGACCAACACCATTGGTGGAAGAACGGACGCATCGACCCCTCCGACCCAGAACCGAGTACAGGGGGAGAGACGGCCTAGAACAACCGCGCAACACAGTCCACCCGACAACAACTCCGCCGAGCAACCGAGCCACGTCCCGTCCCAAGAACAGCACCAAAGCTCCACCACAACACATCGGAGAGACCACCAACCTGGATTCACGGACCGACGCCGGAATTGACGAAATTTGTCTGCGAAAGGTGAGGGCGATCTCCAAAAAAATAGAGGGGTAGAGCGCAAAAAAGGGACGGGTCCAATCGGCCAAGGCCGCGACCGCCGGTGAAGCTTGGTGGTCGTTGAGGAAGGCAGGTCTGCGCAATTCAGATGGCTAGGCGGTGACGATTTTGGGAACGAGAGTTTTTAGGGAGCGAGACAGTTTTTATTATGTTCAGGTCCCACTTAATATAAGGCCTTTTGAACTTGTTTGGCGATCACCAGATAGCGGATAGCGGAGTGTATTAGGGGATAGCGGATTGTATTAGCTAATTTGACCAGCGAATTGCATTAGCGATTTTTGAATAAGTGTTTGGTAAATAACTGAAAGCTTATGGTTGTTTGACATTGCAAATTACCAATAAGAATATTTTTATTATTTTAGGGTATATTCTTTTAATAATAATATATTAAAACATTTAATATTCTTTAGTTGGTAATTTATAAATATATATTTTTTTAAAAAAATTTACTAACACTTGATTAAGAAATTATAAATTTTAGATTTTTTCTAAATAAATTAATCATATGGATGACATACCCCCCTATATATTAATCCAGAACGCGCTGAGCCTACGTGGTTGCTTCTGGTGCTTCGGAATCCTATGTGGAAAAATTACATGCTTGTTATTAGGCTTAGGTAAATCTATCTATATATATATTAAAAGCCAACCTATTTACCAAAAATAGTAGCAAGAAAAGTCAACACACATTTAATGAATACCTTATTTGGAAATTTTTTATTATATGCATTAAATGCTTGCATATTTACATTTATTATTCAAATATGATCTTAAAGATTTTTTCCTTAAATAATTTATGCAATGACTTTATTGATATTCATTATAATTAATATTTGTCGAGTAATATTTTTTAACCTTTATTTAATTATATAAAACTAATATTTTTTTTAACAAAATATTATTTATCATTTAAAAGATAATGATCACATCATTAAATGATTTTATTGATGGTTAGATAATAAAATTATATTTGTTATTCTTTAAAAGTTTTACTAAAATAAAAATCGGCTTAAGAAAAAAAAATCCCATAACATCCGATAAGTAAAAAAAAAGTACGTAAAATCTTTACTAAAATAAAAAAGACTTTATTTATTTGTCTTATTCTATAATAACATCGATTTAGTCAAAACAAATCCCATAATCGGTGAAGTCAAAAAATGTACGTAAAGCCTATTTATACTAAAAAAAAAAAAAGATTCAAAATTCTTTATCTAATTTCTGTTTAAAGCATTTTATTTAATATTTATTTATATGAAATATTGGATAGGATTGTTGGATTTGAGTCAATTTTGAAATCGCGTTGTTTGGTATGAGAGGATTATCCGCATCTTATATCTGTCTAAAGCATATTATTTTATATTATTTAATTAATTTATTTAATATTAAATTTTTTATCTATGATATCAGTTTTGTCAAAAAAATTGAACAAACAAACAAATAAAAAAAAATGAGATTAATTACCTTCAACTTGTAAACAATATATGGGTGGGCGTAAATATTTAACAATGCTGTTTCAAATTCCTTAAATAATACTATAACTATGATGTTGAAATATAATCTGTTTTATGAGTGACGTAAATATGCTGTTTAAATTTTCCTAAAATAATTTTCTTAAAAATTATGTTGTTTAAAGTTCCTTAAATATTAATATATTTAAAGTACACACATGTTGTAATATATTGAAGTCAAAACAATGTTGGAAGGCTTTTGAATTATCTAAGTTAATTAATTTAAATGTTTAATCCCATTAAATCTTCAATCCATGGAATACTTTTACTAATCCCGTGAACATGTTGTTTGTTATTGTAATCTAACTTATACACTATTTTACTAATAAATTATTTAATATCTATGTACAAGGAGGTCTTTAATAATATATGATTTTTTTTGTCAGATACTATTTTATTGTATAATTTTCATGTGTACTATAAAACTTTTATTGAATATTGCATCTTATAATATAATATTCCCTAAATAAATATATCTCATGTCTCGCACTGGTCCCGTACTATATATATCCCGTATATTTTTTTATTCATTTATATAATTATAAAACTAGATAAATAACTTTAAAATTGTGCACACCGTGCATCGCACGGGCTCTGTACTAGTTTTAATTTAATTCCAAACCAAAAATAATTAGGTTTGAATTACCATAAATATGTTGATTATTTATGGTCATGTTACATATATTAATTGAATTTTAATATCATTCTTTATTATAACTATTGAATTGTATATATATTTTAAAAGTTAATAACTTTTGTATTTTTTATCAGTTTTACATATGTAAGATATCAAATTAATCTTCTTTTGATGAGCTTCGATTTAACATCCATATTATATGTATAAAAAATAATTTATATTTATCTTTATAACAATAATAACATTATTTTTAATATTAACTAGAAAAATATAATTATTTATCAACTAATATATTTATATTACAAGTAGTTATATGATATAAGTTATAAAAACTAATATAATATAATACATGCAAGTCATATGTGATACATATCATTCTAAATAGTAATATATTTTTTTTTTGTAAAAAAGTAAACTAAATTTAATGTAGTTTTCTCATTAATTTTAAAATTTAAGAATATTTTTTTAACAAGCAGTCGTGTAATACACGGGTGTTGTACTAGTTATTTTTATTAGCATCATAAACCAATGTAAATTGTAAAATAAATAATACAAATTAAAAAGTTCCAAATTAAAATAGTAAATTGTGAATCCCATATCCCAAAAAGCTCCTCTAATTATCTTTTTCTAAATAAGAGTGTTTGTCCCATTTTTGTTGCGTTTTTCATTGTCTTTTAGTCTCTATTTTTCCCCCGTTTTGAGTCTTTTCGTTTGTTTTTTAATTCGTTTCGCGTCTTGTTCCGTGTCTATCTCTAATTAGAGTCTTTTATGTGTTTTTTTTCGTTTCTCGTTTGTTTCTCGATTTTTCTTCGTCGTTGGTGTGCAGGTTAGGTGTCTCGTCCGATTATCATATGAGAGAAATAAAATATTTTGGCAAGCTTAATTTGCAGAGGGTTACGTGGGCGTCATACATGAAGAGTCGAGTTAAATTCCGAGTACCACCAAGCCTGGATATTTAGTTGTGTAAGCGGAGCAATATCGGGACCAAGCTTTCTTCTCTGTCGGGCAATGGTACTACACCAGCCGTGAGACATTGGTACTACACCAGCCGTGTGACGCACTAGCAACCATTGCCCACCCTTCTTTTTCCACAACGGATTACTCACGTCCTTGAAGAACTGCTGCAATCTGCCGCGCCGTTGAGGTCCATCGCGCCGCGCCAGTGAAGATATCCACCACGTCGCGCGGATGTCCCGACTTGGACAGACGGCCATAATTCCAGCCCCGCGCCGCGGCACACGGCACGCCGCGGCGCCTGCC
The DNA here is from genome assembly GCA_902706635.1 of Striga hermonthica. Taxonomy (NCBI): domain Eukaryota; kingdom Viridiplantae; phylum Streptophyta; class Magnoliopsida; order Lamiales; family Orobanchaceae; genus Striga; species Striga hermonthica. The sequence continues at coordinate 103,456 of CACSLK010024787.1, forward strand.
ACCATTTTTCCCAGCCAGCACCTCGCGACAGCCCCGCGCCGTG
>CACSLK010024787.1:129080-152792 GCA_902706635.1 Striga hermonthica
ATATATATATATATATATATATATATATATATAATTGCTAGCTAATCATTAAATAAAACCTCATAACTAAAACCTATTTAATTTTACCTAATAAATTATACCTAATAAATACTACAACCTTCCATATACAATTAACGTTACTTTTACAATTATGGATTATTATTGTATATTTATGATTATACATTGTAACGTTTCATTCTTTTAAATGGTATTTTCATCTTTATATTTTCTTTTATGACATCTAATAAAAAATAATTAAAATGTAAAATAATCTATATATATAATTAGGAATTATCACATCAATAAAAATTTACATATTCCACTCTTTTTTTATACATAGTCGCTTGGTTTTTTACTTAATATGTGAGCATACTAATGTTGAAATTAATTGTTACGATTTTATCAGTTCATTTAATGATTCTAACTGTTATTCTATATATTTTTTAAATAGCATGATTACAAATTATTCTACCAAAACATGTGGGTATAATACAAAAATAGAAAATTAAAATAAAACAATCGTTCTTATAAAAGACCATTTATTGTTGCATAAGAACGTATTTAATTTTTTAAAAAATGCATTCGTTTAAATAAAATTCATAGCCTCAAATAGTAGTAGTAATGATAATAATAGTAGTAATAATAATAATAATAATAATAATAATAATAATAATAATAATAATAATAATAATTAATGTATTTTATATAAATATCATTCCCGTTATGATTGTATTTATATTCCTATATATATAACTATTCACAAAAAATTTATTGCAAAAATAAAATCAGCACATTTTATCCACGAAATAATACAAAAAGCATACAAATATATTAAACCTTTAAACAAACAATTCACATCTAGATCAATAGCTTCCCCGTTGATAAATTAAAAGCATGACTACGACAGCTAAACAAAATAGGAATCGATCTGAGTGTTTGTGTCAGATGAGAGAAAAAAAAATAAAGGTGAAGAAGAAACGGCGAAAATGTTGCACGTGGTAGGGTTTCATGCATCAAATATCTGCCTCTACCACCTTCTTAAATGTTCTATATATGTGTGGTGGATGAAACTTTAGGCGTGCTATATGGGTCCGAACATCCTTCATCAGTGCATCAAACTTCGCCTTAAAGACACGACAAATTATATCTAGACGGTCCTCAGGGTTAAGGTTCATTTCAAAAAGGAATCGATTGATTTCAGGCTACTTGGGGTTGCAAGTGATAGTTATGAAGATATCAGCATAACCGGTACAACGACAAATGGTAATCGCATCCAACGACAAAGGGTGCACTTCAATTGGCAGCCAATAAAATTCTTATCCATCATTTATATTTTCTTTGATTAGTGTACAATTCGATTGATATGTTTTTGTTCTCCGAATTTTGAGATCAACATATACTCGATTAGTTATTACAAAGCTCAACAGCCATGTATTCGAATGCAAAATATGAACCTGTGCCAGAGTTGGTGATAATGTTTTTATTCGTAGGCTCAAAATCATACTATTCGATTTGATGGTACCTTTCAAGTTTCAGCGCAGGCAGTTTCTGCTCATGGTTTCCTGTAATATGACAATCAATAAGAGTCAAAGACAATTCTCTCGCACATCAGCTTACTACTGAAGAGCCCTGTATTTAGCCATGAACAATTGTACGTGGCGATTTCTAGAGTTACGAGCAGAAGGGGCTTGAAGATAATAATTTGTGATGATGGAGATTCCGACGATTAAAAAATCATGAATGTTGCTCACAAAGAAGTGTTTAATAATATTTAATTTAAAAAAAAATCATTTTTTTCGATGTTTATGTTATGATTTTTACTATTGTTTATAAATTTTTATTATTTTATTCTTTATCATATAGCTTTATGTGCAAATGCACTTATTTGCACAGTTTGCAACTAGTATAAATCCTGTGGTTCCTTCAACATTTCACCGGACGCCGTTGCTCGTTCATATTCCGGTTTTCCGGATTCACCGCTCCTCCATCAATTTTGTCCGACGATCTATTGCCGTTTGGACCACCGACTTATTCCTCACTTACTCTCTCTCTCTCTCTCTATCAGGTACAATATTTTCTTTTGTTGTCTGGAAATTTGGGTTTACGCCGGATTGCGGTACTAATCTACCTACGAGCTTCGATTGTTTATATTATAGGTGAAATCACAATTCTGGTACAATTTTTACCCCTGAAATTGTAGTAGAAGATCACGCTGTCTCCTAGTTGAGCTGATCTCTTACTAACATTGGTTTCAGTATATTGTTTGTGGATGGAAGGTGAAAAACCAGAGTTTGAGGGATCTGAGATTGAGTATGTGAGCTATAGCGGGGAGCATCACCTGCCGATGATTATGAATCTAGTGGACGAGGAGCTCAGCGAACCCTATTCCATCTTCACCTACAGATACTTCGTCAATCTCTGGCCCCATCTCACTTTTCTCGTTAGTTACTTCCCTTTCCCTCTCCTCCATTGATTCGTGTTCATGCTTGCAATGAGATTTTCATGTTTATTTGCTGGTTGGCAGGCATTCCATAAGGGGAAATGTGTGGGGACGGTGGTGTGCAAGATGGGAGACCATCGCCATACTTACAGAGGATACATCGCCATGCTCGTTGTTCTCAGCCCTTACAGAGGCAGAGGCATTGGTTAGTCTCTCTGCCAATTGCTGTGTATTTCATTCTTCTACTTTTAGCTCACTTCATCAACAATTTTGCCATTTTTTAAAATCACTGTTGCCTCACGTTTACCTATTTACTTAACATCCATGCTTTCCCCACCATAAGCTGCTAGATTTTATCTGCTCTTGTGAATCCCTTTTTCATTTTGCAGCAACTGAATTAGTGACCAGGTCGATCAAAGTGATGATGGAATCAGGCTGTGAGGAGGTATTATTTACCCTTTTCTTTCTTCTTCTTAGAAAGCTTATGAGGTTATAATATGCTTATATACATGTATATACTTTGTTATATTCACATCCATAATACAAACTTGAAAACACTCAGCAATTACAAAGTTGATGACAATATTGTAAGGAGGTTCGCCTTTCACACTTTATTTGGACATCCGTCATTCAATAAAGGTTTCGCACCTAGCTTCAGTTCCTATGCTATCACTCACTCAAATTCATAGCACGATATCTTGTATTTGCGTGCTCTTTTTGCTACAATGGGTATAAAAAAACAGTGCCTCTTATGTTTTCCTGGGACTCTATGGCCACTCTGACAGCTATTTTGGCATTTCTATTCAAATTTCTAGATCAGTTTACAATACCTAAGGCTAAGGTATATGTCTGTAAATGATTTTTTTCTCTTCTACTTGGCTTCTATCAATAAGCTTTTGTCAGTTGTAGTAATGGAAACCCAGAAATATAAGTTAGCTGCCACATTGTTTGTGTGATTTTGGGACTGCAACTCTCGGGCAGCATATATATCTTAAGGCTAATAGATCAAAATATGCATTATTTGCATTGTAAAGGTGACATTGGAAGCAGAAGTTACAAATAAAGGAGCACTCGCGCTTTATGGCCGTATGGGGTTTATTAGAGCCAAGAGGCTTTTCCGATACTACTTAAACGGAGTTGATGCTTTCAGACTGAAACTATTGTTTCCACGTCAAGAACCCAGTTATTCTGAATCTGGGGTTTTAACCATGGATGAGGGGGCCCATGGTGGCAGGATGCAACCTGAAGAAAGTACTGCTCCGTAGTACAACTAATATATCAGGTAGATGAATGAAGATCATATTAAAGTTGTTTGTTGACTTGAATATATACAATAACGTTTATATTTAGGGAATTCATCTGATGAAAACCTAAAATCAGGAGATGCTGATATCTTGCTAATGCTTGTCCATTTTTCCACTTTTGTTGCATTTGAAGCCTTTTATGGGCGATCTAGCAGGAAATTTTACTTTTCATGAACACAATAAAAAATAATTGTCACCACCATATATATTTTGGCGGTTATGTGCTTGAATGTTAGAATTGCGATTGTAGATGAATGTTTGATGATACAAGTGGGTTGACCGTGGAGGATCATTTTGATGGGGGCTCACATATAGACCATGGATAAGATCAACAACGCCTCTCTCGCTCTCTATCTCCAGCATTATTCAGACGTTATTGACTCTTCATTGTATCTAGTGTTATTGACTCATCATTGTATCTATTATTCCCAATTTTTAATGAAACATCATTGACTATTATTTACAATCAACTTTGCTAAGAAACCAGATGGTTATTTACAATCAACTTTGCTAAGAAACCAGATGGTTGGTTCTTTTATGGAACCAACCACCAATGAGACAGTGCCATGTATTATTCACAGCCGCACTGTGTCATTGGTGGTTGGTTCCATAAGGGAGCCAACCATCTGGTTTCATAGAAGAACTGTATTTACAATATATTGGCATCCTTCACTATTTATGCCATCCATAGTGTGACTAAAAAATCTGGTAGTATGTATGTACATTAGCATACATAGATGATATCATTTCAATGGAAGAATATAAAATGAATTCGAGATGTTTACATTAAATTATGTGAAGTACAAAGTTATTATCGAGCTTTGTAAGCACAAACCATGGTGTAAGGCCATCTCCAACCGAATAACTCATTCTTAAACCCTCTGTCACATCAAACAGTATTTCATCTCTCCAACCAAAAAACTCATTCTTAAATCCGAAAGAATATTATCAGAATATTTCTTTTACAACAATTTTACAACTTTTCAATACTATTCACATATACAGTTTTGCTATGGAGCCATCGGATGACACAACTTACGAAACAATCCATATTTATTCACAAATAGTGTATTGACACGTGTCTTACAAGAAATATATTTTTCGACAGGTGTCAATACATTAAGTGATTGATGACTCTATAATAAAACCATCTAATAACTCCATATAATTTCTCTGCCAACAATTTAAATAATTGTATACCAAAAATTTGCTAGATCTAATATGTGGAAAAGTTACATTTTAAACGAAACTAGATTTAGAATAGATGCCTGCGCCCTTTTGTTTGATGTAAACCAAAAGTATATAAGAGTTAAGTGTTTTTATTATTTATTTAAGATAATGTACACATCTTTTTTATTTAATACTCTTTTTTGTTTTATTCGGTATTTCGTAACTAAAAAGGTATTCATATGAAATTCTTGGAAAATTGAGATAGATTAATTTTCTTTTAATTTTGTATTTTTTTTTAAATATATTGTATTAATGTTAATGAATTAGTGTATAAAAAATGATCAATAATGATTTGCTTGTAGTATTTTTATTATGTACTTGTAGTATTTTTCATAGCATTTTTATTATGTATTTGTAACATTTTCCATTATTAATATTAAGATGAAGCTTGCTTGCAGCAAAGTGGGGTGGGGACTAAAAATGATCAATAATAAATTGGAGTGCTGTGGTTGCTTAAAAATAGTTGAATAAGAAAGAGTGTGTGTGTGTGTGTTCTTCTTCAACAAAAAGCTAGCAATCAATTGAGTTTGGCTTTGCACTAAAGTCAAGGAACATCCATATCAGAAATCCATAGCCTCTGTTTTCCTCATTGCTGCCTCACTTTCCTTTCATCTCTCAGCTTCACTCCATGGAGCTCAATAGGCCCCCCTTGATAACCATATACTTAATATTCGCCATAATATGCTTGGCGATGCAAGCCCTCGCCATTTTCATACCATACAACACCTCCTCGGCCATCTCGCCCGCCAAAATCAACGTTCATTTGGTGCCTCACTCACACGACGACGTTGGGTGGCTCAAGACCGTCGATCAGTACTACGCCGGCGCCAACAATTCCATTCGGGTACTTTTGTTTCTTTCTGTCTTATTATATTATTTTTCTGTATGTACTCTTTCAGTATTGCATTTATTTACCTATGGATTAACTAGCTAACCTGACGATTTCTTTCCTCTATCAGGGTGCCTGCGTCCAGAACGTGTTAGATTCTGTAATCTCCGCTTTATTGGACGACAAGAATCGAAAGTTCATCTATGTTGAGATGGCGAGTTTTAATTTATTCTTTTTTTTTTTTTTTTAAATTAACAAAATTGTTATAGGTACTTGCTACTTCATGTGTAACATCTTGTTATTTGATGTGATTACTTGCTGTTGTTGTATTATCACTTCCTCATTAATGCTTATTGTATCAGGCATTCTTCCAGAGATGGTGGAGACAGCAGAGTGACACCCTGAAGGCTAAAGTCAAACAGCTGGTCGACTCTGGTCAACTTGAGTTCATGTATTCTCTAAACAATTTCCCCCTTTGTTACAGATTATGGAACTTATGTATGTCATCAGGAATGCTCTTAGTATTGGTTTCCATTTGTGATTCAGAAATGGGGGAATGTGTATGCATGATGAGGCAACTCCACATTACATTGATTTGATTGATCAGACAACTTTGGGACACAGTTTTATCCTTGATGAGTTTGGCAAGAAACCAAGAGTTGGGTGGCAGATTGATCCTTTTGGGCATTCTGCTGTTCAGGCTTATTTGCTAGGTGCAGAGGTATCTCTTTATGGGAATTCCATTTGACGAGTAATATAGTTATGCCTTGTCTAAAGTAACATAATTTTTCAGTATGATTCAACAGAAGGCGTGAGTTCTATTTATGAGAATGTGATGAATGCAACAATACATTTGCATCATTACATTTTCTATAGGCATTCTACCAAAACAAAAACAAAGAAAGAAAAAAAGAAATAAGTACTTGATCCAATTTTGCTACCTGTTCATAATGCAGTTGGGGTTTGACTCTCTCTTTTTTGCTCGAATTGATTACCAAGATAGAGCTAAGCGTAGAAATGATAAAACTCTTGAGGTTATATGGAGGGGCTCAAGGTCCCTTAGTGCATCTTCTCAGGTTAGTTATCATGACTTATATGTCCAATCTCTGTCTGCACTATTTTAGTTGTACTGTGGAAGCAGTTTACAAATTTTCATATTAGAAATCTGACACCTCTTCTAAAACACCAAAATATTGAAGTCTGACCACTTTGGCATGAAATCCTGTCCAGATATTCACGGGGATATTCCCCATTCATTACGAGCCTCCAGATGGGTTTTCTTTTGAAATAAATGATGTATCTCCTCCCATTCAGGTTATATCATGTATAACCCAACCATTCAAATCTAGATTGTCTCTTGTGGAATAAACATTAATGCAAGGGTTGAATTTAGGACGATGATCTCCTCTTCGATTATAATGTGCAACAGCGAGTGGATGATTTTGTGGCAGCTGCTGTAGCACAGGTACTGTATCTGATTGCCTTCAGCATCTTGCCATCTCATGGAACTTGAAGTAGTATGCTTTCAGTGGGTGGTTGAATTTATTAAATGCCAAAGTTATGGCTAAATATAGAATGTAGAAACAAATTGGATTAGGTGACGGATGATATATGTGACCACAAATTGGATTAAATGATGGATGAATGCCACATATTTCCTTTCTTATAAGGTTCATGAGTTCTGTAGCTCATCTTTAAGTTTCTGCTGTGTCTTTGACTTCAGGCAAATCTAACCCGGACAAATCATTTAATGTGGACTATGGGAACGGATTTCCGTTACCAATATGCAGTTTCATGGTTCAGACAAATGGACAAGTTTATTCATTACGTCAATCTGGTACATTTCTTCACTTATGTGTATCTAATATGTACATATAGATTTGAAAACTATATATTCATGGTCCATTTCTTACTTTTAGGATGGCCGTGTCAATGCTTTATATTCGACACCATCCATCTACACGGATGCGAAACATGCAGCGCATGAGAAATGGCCTCTGAAAACTGGCGACTTTTTCCCGTGGGTCCAATTTTAATGTGCGGGCTTTCAATTGATTTAGCTCTCTGAAGTAACAATTTGGTGCCATTTCCCAGGTATGCAGATCGGGAGAACGCATACTGGACGGGCTACTTTACCAGTAGGCCAACGTTCAAAGGATATGTGAGGAAGCTGAGTGGCTACTATTTAGTATGTTCCTGAGTCCCTTTAACTCATGATATTAGAATGTGAATGGAATACATGTACCACTATAGTACTCTCCATAGTCATTTGAGTTTTAATTTCAGGCTGCAAGACAATTGGAGTTCTTAAAAGGCAGGTCTGATTCTGGACCAAATACAGATGCATTAGCTGATGCCCTGGCTATAGCTCAACATCATGATGCTGTTAGTGGGACAGAAAGGCAACATGTTGCTGCTGATTATGCTTTGCGACTTTCAATAGGATATAATGAGGTACCTCTGTTAGGGTTGGAAAACCCTGTGACGATAACTCCGAACTTTTTGTTCTATCTGTTTACCTTTTGCCAAATTTCGCAAGTGGGGTCACCCATGTGTTGTCACTAGCATAATGCATATGCTTGGTTCTATAAATGCTAAACTCTGGCATCTTCATGATGGATATATTTTTTTTCTTTTGAACACAAACAGCTTTGAGTCCTCTGACAGGTTAGTTGAAATTTTCAGGCCGAGAAAGTTGTTGCATCATCATTGGCTACGTTAACAAGCACCGCATCAAAATCTAATTACACTGACCCATTCCCTGAATTTCAGCAGGTACATGCTTTCCCCACTTCATACCGAGTTATTTGATATTTCAGGTTTCTTTTCATTTCATGCACCATTGCAGCATCTGGAAGATACTATTAAGTATCATATGATTCAATAATCACATAAAATCTAACATTACAATAAATCTGACTGGTTACAAGCAAAATTTGAGTAATATGTATGTACATCTATATTAAAAGAGTTGGTTTCTTTCTAATCTAATATTAAAATTTGAGTAATATGCATGTATCTTTTTCCATCCATTTTTGCATATTCATAAGATTTTTTTTTTTTTTTTTTTTTTCACTTGGTACCTACTTTAACTAATTATAAGTTTTTATTTATTTTAAATTTCTGAAAGACAATATACAGTAGAGGAACATATGTTTTATTTTGATATTTTTGTTATGACCATTTTTTTCAGTGTCCTTTACTCAACATAAGCTATTGTCCTCCATCAGAAGCTAATTTTACTGATGAGAAAAGCTTGGTAAGAAAAATTGTTACAATTACTATGATACCATCTTATTATTATGTTCACACCATAAGAAATAAATTCTATACTTTTGTTTTATAGTACTTTATATTGCTTTTGTTTGAATCTTATCTCAACGTTTTAGGTGATTGTAGCATACAATCCTTTAGGATGGAAAAGAGAAGAGGTCGTTCGCATTCCTGTGAGTACCTCGTCTGCTTCTTTATTAAGTTTTTAGAATGAGAATTCATGACATTCTGTGAATGGCATCGGTCGAGTTGAAGAAATTGAGATGATATCATCAGAAGTCTGTTTGATCATGATACTATGAATTTCTGAAGTCACTGAATCTTACTTACTCAGTCTTGTCTTATATATATTCAAATTGGTCCAGATATTCTATCAATACCTTTGGCGTGGATATTAAACATTTGCTTGTCAATTTTTGTTAAAAGATAATACAGGGCCGCTAACTATAAAGGTATGCGTAGCACAGGAAGTCACCAACCCCAAGATTATAAGAAATTTTGAACTGGAGCACCTCATATCTTGTGACTGGGCTTTGTTACATGTTTACATACAAAAGAAAATAGGTGCTTTTTCTGGGTGGTTCTGGAGTTAGAACTAGTAATCAGCCGGTCTTTGCAGGTTTCCTCTGAAAATCTGGTGGTTCTGGATTCTTCAGGAAGGAAGACTGAGTCACAGCTTCTTCCTCTTTCCAACATCTCTTTCCCTACCATAGACTATCACATCAAGGCATATTTAGGTGTATCCGCCACTAGCTCTGCAAGATATTGGCTTGCATTTTCAGCATCTGTTCCACCCCTTGGTTTCAGCACTTACTTTGTCTCAACTGCAAAACTGGAAGGTAAGGATTGTCCACTTCATTTAGTTTAAAAGAGTATCTGATTACAATGATGGCATATTTACTTATTTAGTGATCTTTTGTTCTTTTATTTTATTGTCTATCTGGTCAGAGAACAGGTCCTTCATTTCCAGTGTTTATACACCAGAAGAAGATACCAGTAAAACGTTTGAAGTTGGTCAAGGAAACCTAAAGCTAATTTATTCAGCAAATAAAGGAAAGCTCTCACGTTACATAAACAGCAGAAACTCAGTGAGTTGTCCTCAAAGAGTTTTAAAGTTGACTTTTGAAAGTTATCTTCACAAAAGAACAACAAAAGGATATTATTTATGCGAGGATACATGTCCACTATAAAAACATATGCATTGCGTCGGTCATAACTCATAAATATTTTTTAAGCTTATCTTGTAGATAAGCTGCAAAATATAAAACACAAAACTTATTCCAACTTGGAATTAAACGTAAAATGGTAAAAGAGGGGGTCTCATGGCTCCTTTACTGCGTATAATGCTGATGCATTCATTGTTGCTTCACTGGTGAAGGTCACTGCAGAAGCCAAGCAATCATATAGTTACTACACTGGTTATAATGGTACCGATAGAGTTTTCCAGGTATTCTTACATCCGTGGAAAAACTTTTAGCTCACTCTTATAGTTGATTTACAGGATTGATAATTATGAAAAAATTCTTTTCTGAAGGCATCTGGAGCTTATGTTTTCCGCCCAAATGGTACATTCCCAGTAAAACCTGAAGGCCAGGTAAGCCTGTTTCTTAATTTTTCTTATTTCATACTTTGATGTGGGTACTAACTAGTAAGCTCATGGTCCAAGCAATTATCTTATTCAATAGACTAGGATTTAGGTTGGTAAGTAGAAGGATTCTCTTGTTTCCAGGTTCCTTTCTCTGTCATGAGAGGGCCATTATTGGATGAAGTGCACCAGCAGCTCAACACATGGTTATATCAGGTACCCAACCATTCTTCTTGTAACTTCTTACTTTTGTACTTTTGATGCCTTCAATGTTTGGCAGCTAATATTGTATATGTGTAGGTCACCAGGGTTTACAAGGCAAAGGAATACGCCGAAGTCGAGTTTACTGTAAGTGTTTTGCCTATATTGTTACCTGTTGAATGCGTCGAACAATTTTGATATTACCCTTCTGGAATTTGGATTTTTCTCATTTATTCTTATTTTAGATTGGACCTATACCTGTGGATGATGGATTTGGAAAGGAAATAATAACTCAAATAAGTACAGGCTTGAATACGAATAAGACTTTTTACACAGACTCTAATGGGCGTGACTTCATCAGAAGGGTATACTCTTAGCTTTGGTTTTGAGCTTTGTGATCAAGACAAATTAAAAGTATACTTGTTTTATATATAAAGTACCTCTCACTTATCTCATATCTTTGAAATTGATTCCCTGCAGATTCGAGATTATAGAGATGATTGGAACCTGGAGGTATACCAACCAATTGCGGGCAATTATTACCCTGTACGTCATTTGAAGCTTGCGCAGTAATTTAGCATCTAATTTCTATATCAACTGTTTTTTTATCTGCTTTATGATATTTTCATTTTGTCGGATGCTTGTGCATTCACCTTGAGTCTCCTAATTCAGAGTGATGAAATTAATTATATAATCTCGATGTTGTGTAGATTAATCTTGGAATTTATTTGGAGGGTGAAACCGTGGAGGTTTCTGTGTTGGTTGACCGGGCAGTTGGTGGGGCGAGCTTGTTGGATGGTGAAATAGAGCTTATGCTTCATAGGTAGGTTAACTGTTGTATTCTTCATGCATGCTTTCCAATTTGAAGTTGGTCCACTTGTTCGCTGTTTGCATTAACAATCTTGACAGAATCTTAAATTTGTTATTTATTTTGTCTAGGCGGCTGATCAATGATGATTCTAGAGGTGTTGGTGAGGCATTAAATGAAGAAGTGTGTGTTCGTGACAGTTGCAAGGGCTTGACGGTAAAATCTAGCACTAAGGCAATATTTATCTGTAATTGTGTTTAGTATTTATGCACCCGTCTATTTCAAGGGTAGTATGCTATTTGTTTTGTCAAACCTCCCCTGCATTTTGCTCTTTCGTGTTTCTGACTGTCGAGCTTACGAGAAAAAGGTTTCGAAATGAATGATTGGATTATGAACAAAAAGCAAATGCATTGCTCAAATCAGTTTTAAGATATTTTTTTTCAGGCTCAAGGGAAGTATTATCTCAAAATTGATCCGCGAGGGGAAGGGGCAAAGTGGCGTCGGGAATTTGGACAAGAGATTTACTCTCCGCTTCTTCTTGCATTTTCTGAAGAGGTGAGAAAATAGTATCTACAAAATATATGTGAAAGTTGTACTCTGAGAAATAGCTGACGAATTATTTTTTTTTTTTTTTCATGCAGGACAGAAATAGTTGGATGAGTTCCCACAAAACTACATTTTCAGCTATTGATCAATCCTATAGTTTACCAAAAAACATTGCAGTAATTACCCTTCAGGTGGTGTTCACAACCGAGTTTCTGAGCCATTTTTCTGTGTGTATATACCAGCCGGTGTAATGTAACCCGGCCATTTTCCTATATGCTGCAGGAACTTCAAAGTGGCAGGATTCTTCTTCGCCTGGCTCACCTATATGAGGTCTTGCATTTCTAGTAGAAGATTGACTTGCTTGTTTGTTGTTTTGTAATTTCATTCTCAATCTCCACTTGATTACTAATAATCATATATCAAACAATCTGAACATGTCTGATTTATTATTGATGTGCATAGAGTGGAGAGGATAAAGACTACTCAGTGGTGAGTAGTGTAGAACTGAAGAAGCTCTTCCCTGACAAGAAGGTACTTCATGTTCCACATTAATATATCAAATCAAATTCAAAGTTAAAAACTCATGCTCATTTATCAATTGTCCATCCATATTAAGATGAGATAAAGCATTCTGTAGTAGGAGTTTAATGATATGTTTGATTGTGGAGTTTAATGATATGTTTGATTGTGTCCGAAAAATGGTATGCGCCAGATCATCAAGGTGAGGGAGATGAGTCTGTCGGCCAACCAAGAAAGGGCGGAGATGGAGAAGAAGAGGTTAGAATGGAAGGTGGAGGAAGCGGACGAAGAACCCAAACGAGCAGTTCGAGGAGGAGCTGTTGATCCAGCCAAGCTTCTAGTTGAACTTGCTCCTATGGAGATTAGGACATTCATTATCGACTTAGACTACCTTAAAGTTTTTGATTCTTGAATTGTCCAATCGTGACGTACATGTATGCAACAAGTAGCATGTTATAATTTTTTAATTAAGCATTCCAACTATCTCCCTTTTCGCCGAGAAACCGGCCAAACGCAAGCTGTGTTGTGTTGTCTTTATTATTCCCTTTTCATTTCATCTTTGGTTGGCAGAGTGATATAGGAAGCGTATGGGTGTGACCATATTAATAAGATCTCGCAATCTCATGATCATCTAAGCACGAAACAATTCAACTTTTCATTCAATAATCCCCTGAAATAATATGGAGTCTTTTAAAGAAGGTTCCAGGAACTCTACTACTTAATTTGTCCACCAAACCGAGATAAATAAAAACAATTAATAATAATAATATACTACTATTAGTCTGGCGCTACAGAGTATTACTAATATCAAAAGAAAAAAAAGGTAGAACATGATTATTATTTACTTTGCCCCATGAGTAAGAGAAAAGGGAAAATAATATATTTGTAATTATATTAAAGTTAATATAATTATTATTTTTTTATACGTAATGTTAATTTATTTTATACATAAAAAAAATCTATTTTATTATTATATAAAAATAAAATTACTAGTCATTCTAACAACCATACTTTGCGACCACCTTCCATCTTAGACCACTGTCTAACAAAAAATCGTGACGCTTTATCAGTCGAGACAATATTTGGTTTAGGCATGACATTTTGCAGTCGCTTGACCATCTTAGACGATGTTTAGTTAGCCGAGCGGCTGAAAGAGTTACCTAGACAAAAATCGTGACGTTTAAGTGTCAACAAAAATATTTGAGTGTCGTTATGACATTGGTACTAGTGGTATGGTATGACAAACTTGCAGTTAAGATTTTGTAAAAGTATTTATTTATAAAAATTATAAGAATTATTTATGGTAAATAAGATAATAAAAAAATAAAAACCTGACTGATGGGAATTGAAAATAAATTATTTTTGATCGATTACTGAAAAATAAAATGGAATAATGCAGAAAAAATAAAAAGGACGAAAGGCTTTATAGATGGAGGGGAAGAGCTAGGAGAAGAGCTAGCTGCAAATTTTGAAACAAATGAGGCACATACTGTGAACCAAATTCCGGCGATCGATCCAAATATGAGAGGTCCGAGAAAACCGTCCATTCGGAGACCTCCTCTCCTCCATCTCCTCTGTGCCGCCGCCGTCGTCTTCTCTCTATTCTTCTTCGTCTCTCACTTCTCTTCCTCACCCGGTACCCACCTTGCCTTACCCTCTTCTCCGTCGTCCTCTAGGTTTGTTGTCTCTCTGTGTCTATCTAATATGCACAAGTGCTTCTAATATCTCCAGGCAACCAGCGAATCTCAAGTGTTAACAAAGTGGATGTTCGGATACTGTCTGATTTCCAGTCTGACGTTCAGCAATGCGTGGTCAGGTTTTTCTTTTTTTCTTTTTTTTTTTTGCGCGTGTGTGCGGTGTAAGATTGATTTCTCGCTCGCGTATGTTGCTTGTAGGCAAACAGAGGGCTTGGACTCACTGCCCAGATAATGGATCACTGCAATTTGATTCTCAAGTTTCCTGAAGGAACTAATAGCACTTGGGTTCGTCTCTTATTCTCTTGTGATATCATGCTTTTGAACTGATCTAAAAGTCGAATTACCTTTTATAACTTGCTTTATGTATTTGTTTGCAGTACAATGAGCAGTTTAAAATATTTGAGCCGTTGGAGTATAAGTATGATGTTTGTGAAGCAATATTGTTGTGGGAGCAGGTTTGCTATCCGATTTCACCCTTTGGAGTAGTTTTCTTCATTGTACAGTAAATAAGCGACCTAAATTATCTGAAATGCAGTATCGTAATATGACTACAGTGTTGACAAGAGAGTATTTGGATGCACGGCCTGATGGTTGGCTAGACTATGCTCCAAAGAGGATAGCACAATTGTATGTTACTGGCCTTCCTTTTGCTGAAAATATCTGCAGCGCTCTCATTTTTTTCTCCAAACTTAGTTTTGCAGAAATCGTAACTTGTGAATGTCCTTGTGCTTGCTTTCTTTATTACTGTAGAGGAGCAAATAAATGTTACAATAAGACTCTTTGTGAGGAACATCTTAATGTGCTTTTACCAGCAAAGCCACCTTTCCCTCCACGCCAGTTTCAAACTTGTGCTGTCGTTGGAAATTCTGGAGATCTCTTGAAGACAGAATTTGGAAAGGAAATTGATTGTCATGATGCCATCATCAGAGACAATGAGGCTCCCGTTAATGAGGTAAACAAGAATACTATTGTTGTTTTGCTGCTCATCGCTATCTTCCCCATGGAGTGGCCTCAGGAGCGTACGATTAATAGTAGTTACTTAAATCGAAATTCGTTTAATGTGGAAAGTTAACCTGGTGATTGGGAAGGTTAACCTGGTGATTGGGTTGTTGTGGATTCCGTTTGTAATATTAGATCTGAACTGTGTCACCCGTTGTTGCATTTATAGTCATTGTAGTCTCTCACTCTAGATGTGGATGTTCATGATTTTAACTGGATGCTGTGGTCGCTCCATCTGGTACAGAAATATGCCAAATATGTTGGTCTGAAGAGAGATTTCCGCCTTGTAGTCAGGGGTGCCGCACGGAATATGATTAAGATTCTCAAAGGGTCAGGTAAACTTAGTTAACTGCTGCAAAGTTTCTGCATCTCCATGTGTACATGTTTGCTCGTTTCTCTTCCTCATTCACCCTTTCTGAATATTCTTTCGAGGAATGTTTGTTTGGAGCTCAGAGGTGCGAGATATGAGATATTTTAAGACCATGAACTCTTAGCTTGTTTGAACCTTCTGAGTAGTGCTTGTTTCATAAATATGCTAACGAGAAGCACTTAATGATTGTCTTTAAGACTTAAACTTGATAGAATCATCATTATTCCTCGTCCCAAGGCTGCATGGATCTTTTGAGTGAACTTGTAGAGCTTGAATGCTTAGATGTCCTTTCAGTTCAGATTCATGAAATTTAACCTGTGCTCATTCATATGGTTATTCTGTTGCAGATGATGAAGTGCTTATTATCAAAAGCCTCACCCATATAGATTTAAATGAAATGATTAAGGTAAGTGTCAGTTAATGGTGATCAAATGCATTAATCATATGCATGGCTCGTCATATTATTTTATTTCTCAATTTTAAAGGTGATATGTGGTTATTAAATCTGCTGTTTTATTATATATTCTGCTGGATGGCGTTTCTTAATTCCATCTGAACAATCAGAGGATCCCGAATCCCGTTTATTTATTCCAAGGCATAGTGCTTCGTAGAGGTGCCAAAGGAACGGGAATGAAATCAATAGAACTTGCTCTTTCCATGTGTGACATAGTCGACATTTATGGTTTCACTGTTGATCCTGGATATACAGATTGGTTAGTTCAATTTTCTCTTTATTATGGTGTCATACTTTGAGAATTTCTCCTTGTATCTTATTTTTGGGAACGGTTCAGGACGAGGTACTTCTCACCACCGAGGAAAGGACACAATCCACTTCAAGGAAGAGCATACTACCAACTTCTAGAGTGTCTTGGTGTTAGTATACATTTCTTTTTTCTTTTTCCACATATTTCCCTTTTCTTATCATGTGTCTCTTTTCGAAATTGCTATAGAAAAAATCTATTTGCTAATTTTAGAGGAACAAATGATCCTGTCAGGTAATTCGAATCCATTCTCCAATGAGATCTGAGAGGAAGCAGGACTGGTCAGATATACCGAGTCGAGAAAAAATAGGCAGAGCTCACTCGGCTGCTTTACATCTGAAGAAGAATCAAGCTGGTCAAGAAGGTGATTTGGGACAATTTCGTAACTGTAAAATGTGGGGACACTCTGGTCCTTATGGCAGCGGGCCTCTGTCCGGGTCACCCGATGTGAGTGACATGAGAAAGAATTCAAATTACAGCAAATGGGAGACCATGCTCTTTGAGAAATTAAGCAAAGCGACACAAGATCATTACACTCATATGGAAGGTGTGTCATTGTATAAGATGGATGGCAACAAATTGGATGATCTAGTGTGCGTGAGGCACTCTTCTTTAAAACCTCAGGTGTGATGATGGTTTTTGCTGGGTACTTCTCTATTCGTTGGAATCCCCAGTTTGCAAAAATGGGTATCCATTGACAACAATATAGCTATGTGCTATACTTCTTTGGACTTTTTCACGTGCTAACTTGTGAAAGGACATTGCTTACATCAATGCATTTGCAATGAACTAGATGTTTCTGTTTAGTCATGTATGTATTGAGAAGATTATATTCCAGATGTCTATAGATATTCAGTGTCGAATTTTTCCTCTGGCTTTGGAACGAACTAAGTGCTACACTGGTGGCTGTAAATGTCTACTATGTATTTCATGTTCTTTCGTTCCATTTCCTTTTGGTTGTAAAGTTAGCATTAGTCAAAGTTCTCCATTAACCTGAGAAGCCTTGGGTTTCCTACTAGAAGCTGCTAACTTTTTTTGTGTCACCTGTTACATCAGATGGCAAACAAACAAAGCTATAACGATTGATACTTGGCAATGTACTAATCGCACAAGGAAGTTGCATGATAAGGGTCACATAATAATGGAAGATATTTTTCTTAGTAAGAACAAGGGGGATGACTTGGCAATGACATCTCATAGAATAAAAAACGAAAGAAATAAATATCTAAGACGATGAAAACAATCCCCATTGTCCATCTCAGAAAGTGAAGGAGTTCCTTATCCAAATACCAAATATCATCACTACTCACTCAACTGAACTCTGAACTATAAATAGAATCCCAACTGAGCACCATATAGGATCATCTGAAAGCACAAAAATTAAACAAGGGCATCAAAAGGCATTAAAATGAGTCAGCTTTAACCACCACCACTACTACTCTTCCTATGGGAAGCGGCTTCTCTATCAACACACCACCAAAGGTTATAGTTATCTCAAACAGTAGCAGCAGGTTTGCTTCCTTCAATCAGAATGCCCTTGCTGTCAACTATAACTCCACAATCTCGTGAGTCCCACTCGTAAATCTCAATGTAAAATATATGTATTTCTTCATGTGAATGATGATAAAAACACTTTCCCTTTTAGAGTTTTTCCTGCAGAAGCATGTGAAACGATCGGGGGAGAGACCTGTTTGGCTGACATGTACCCAGAAGTGAAGCTTCAACCACAAGCCGAAAAGCCCAAGGGCGCTAGACCAGAGGCAATAGAGAGGGAGTACATGGATTACACAGATTCCAGGACGTAAGGATTTTTCGTTTGAGTAGTTAGCATATCTCAGTCATAGTATTTAATCAACCAATAGTCGAGAGAAGAATTAATAATCTAAACAAATGCAGGGTGCTGCAAGGTGAAGCCTGCGATGTTCTAAGAGGAGAATTTTGTCCGCAGGCGTACCAAATGGGAATTAGCTAGAACGAGCTCTTAATATAATGATATGTTCTGTGTCTATAAGTAATATGCCCGATTAAGTACAGCATAGGAAATAGTTTCCTGTTGGATGTAATACAAATGCCATTGCTTACCTCAACCAACCGTCGAGCAAATCTTTCTTACGGTACAAAAATGTCTGCCCTTTACTACATAATGGTGCATTGGACACCATCAATAACTCCAGGCCTCTACTACACTACTACAACTCAATCTATATAAAAATGCAACCATATATTCCTTAATATTATTGGATGACATGTTTTTGTATTAAAAGAATCGTGGATTTATAACCATCTCTGATGAATCAACCACAAAAAGGCCTTGGCATTATTTCTTCATATCAGACCATTCCCAGAATTATGTAATACGAGTTCTGGAAGATCGCTCTCAAAGAAAGCGGCATGAAGAGCCCTAACACATTCTTCAGATTCGCTGTCGTTGACTATAAATGAAATGTTCACTTTTGAGGCACCTTGAGATATCATTTGAACGTTTACTCCTTTAGTCCGGAGAACACGAAAAGCCTGCCCACATCACACAACAACAAATACAAGTCTCTGTACATCTCACATGAAAAAATCACAGGCATCTAGAAACTTAAAATTTTGGCTTGCTTAAGACAAATTTAACATGTTTCTCTTCACTCTGTTTCCTTGTTCGCGTTTAATATATCTCTAAGGCCTAACACAATATATATAGATATTATAAAGGATTATGTTTACTTCACCAGTGTGACAACTCAAAGGAGGATAAAAGGAAAATTAGCAATGAGCATGCACCTTCTCTAGTATCAGTGAGGATCTTTGAACATTCCCGATGAGTGAGATGATGGATCTGTTCTGTAAAAGATTTACCACTGCAATTTTTTCAAGTTCTTCGACCATATGATCCAGTTCCTGTTCAAGATGTCAGAAGTCAGGTCAAAAACATGTCGCGTCAAGAAGCTGGAGACACATGAATGAGAAAGATATTTCTACAACTTCAATAATTTCAGAAGCTTGATGCATAATAATGGAAGAACTGAAGTCTGATGTCATAGACTTGCCTGCTGGATCAGCTCTCTGCTCCAAAACTTGGAAGGGTCTAATGTCAAGGAGATGCTCACCTCACTGGTTGCTACAACATCTACAGATATGCCTAAATCCTCAAAAGTCGAGAAAACCTGAAGCGACAGAAAATCAAGTCAACATTATGAAACAGTGAGATACAATCATACAAGCTCTCTTGTCTGATCAGCTGCATGCATTCACCTTAGCAAGAAATCCATATTGGCCTAGCATTCTAGTGCTGACAATATCCAGCATTGTGACATTTCGTTTCAAGACAATGCTAGTAAGTACTGCCTGAAAGAGAGGAATGTAAAAAGGTAAGCGTCAAATTTCTGCAAAAAATATTTTTGTTATATAAAACCACAATGCCAACCTGGCTCATATCTCTTGTTCGGGAAATAAGAGTTCCTGGAGCTTTAGAGTTATAAGAGTTCTTCACTCGAACAGGAATGTCAGCCTCTCTAGCAGGTCTCATGGACTGTGGGTGGAGAACCTTTTCAACCCGAAGAAAAACATGAATTTGTAAGAACGATATTTTCAAGCGCACACACACAAAGAGATAAACGTTCCTACTTCTCAGTTTCTCAAGCAACAAACTAACATGCAGGCAGCTTTATCAGAGCTACCAACTTGTTAATCAACTGAAAAATGTTGTTTTAGAATGTCTATGTTTAATCTGCAGAGGAGCATAAAATTTATTTATTTATTTTTGCATGGTTCCAGAATGAGTATTAAAACAGGTATTATGTACCCGGAATCAACTAATTCGGTATATTCTTAAAGCCACCCGTAACTTGGAAAACTAAATTTGACGTTCTATTTTGCTTTTCGTGAGCTATGGAAATTCAAATGGTAATGTATAATGAAAATCACAGATATCACATGTACTTTCTGAACATGCAAATGATACCTGAGCGCCAAAGTACGCAAGTTCAGCTGCCTCATCAAAAGTCAGGTAGGGCACTGGCTCCGCACCAGAATATATGTTAGGATCACAAGTTAAGACACCATCTACATCTTTCCACACCTAGAAATTTATACACCAGGATATATGCTAGGATCACTAAGATACATTATACAGCACCATAGCTGTATTCATTCACATCTCAACAAGTCAATATACAAATAATGGAAGATTGACCATACAATGACAATGATTAAATGCATGTAACAGAACATGTAATAAGTGGAATGAATGAGAAGTAATTTATTCATGCATTTACATGTGTACAGAAAAAATAGAATGAAGAGTCAATATTCACTTACTTGAATTTCCCTAAACCCCAAAGCTTTACCAATTGTTGTGGCAGTCAAATCACTACCGCCCCTTCCCAATGTAGTAACAGCACAACTTTTCCAGCCCTACAATCAGAAGTACATTAGGGCACAACAAAAACAAGAGTATTCGCTCTGTAGCGGATTAAATGAGATCAAATACAAGGGACGTGGTTTTATGAGGATGAACATTGCGATCCATAAATGGGGAACCTTCCCAAGGAATCCAGTAACAATAGGAATTGCTGGATCAGTATTCCAATCTCCAACCAACTTCTTTGCGACAGCCGGATAAGTGGCTTCCAAAATGTCCGCATTTGTAAAATCATCAGTAGTGATAAAACCTATTTCAAAGGCATCATACTACAAAAACAAATCAAAATTGCATTATTGAGCGAAAGAAGCACCTTGAATGTACAAAATCTTTTAACAGAACATCGTGTTGTATCATAAACAATCAAAATTGCATTATTGAGCAAAAGAAGCACCTTGAATTTACAAAATCTTTTAACAGAACATCGTGTTGTATCATAAACATATGAAATACGTTCTATTCATCTATTTGCCGAAGTTTGTACTCATAAATATCTTTCACCTCAAATGGGTGACCCTTGCACACCAGAAAGTACGATATATTACGAAGATAAATATATTTAAAGGAAGTCAGAAGTATACTTGGCGAGCTTTGACACCAATCTTATTCAAATATGCTGCAAAAATCCTAGTGGACATGCACTCGCCAAAGGAGACAAGGTAGTCCTTTGTTCTTAAAGTCATCTCTTTCAACATAGCAATCCCATTCAGAAGCTGTTCCAACTCAGAGAGGTGTTCTGAGAACGATTTTGGGGAAGAATAAGGGAACAGTTAATAGAGAATCATACTGCTGATCTCTGGAACCTTTAAGGAATTCCCAAATCCCAATAATGATAGGATCAAATAGCTAATGAATATATGATAAGAATTCACCAAACAAGAGAATTTTTCATACAGCATGTTCAATGTACCATAGAAGAAAAACTCACTTGCAATTATCGACCTTTCCAACCCAAGCTTGTTCAGGGTACTGGTAAAGTGAGACAATTACGTCAGAAAAATAGTCACTGGAACAGTTAAAAAGTGGAATAATAAAATACAGGGTTACCTCAAATGCAAATCTTTGATGAAGGCCAGTTCTTCAAGATGAGACACATTCGGAACCCCACAAGTGACCGCCTTTTCTCCTGCCTGGTACACAAGCCAATCGGACCACCTAAAGAAAATTCTTTATCGTGTGAAAGAAGAACCAAATAAACAGTAGAGTAAAAGAACAAGTACCAGTAGGAGCTTGTTGGTTGTTTTCCCCATAGCAGAAAGAACAATGACGGGCCTCTCTTCAGGGAAGCTGAGAATAAGTTCAGCTACTTCTCGCATCCTATCTGCCGAGGCAACAGATGAGCCACCAAACTTCATAACACATGTCAGCTCACTAGCAGTTTGTTCAGACGCTTGGTCCTCAACATCATGCTTCTCAGGCACGCCAACCCTGCCATCCATACAATTAATTTGAAGGGCCAGCTGTCCACGAGACCCATTCAGCAGCGTATGAGAACCAGGAAGAGAATGAGGGGTAACAATGTGGCCAAGATTCTGCTGCCCTGGAACTGGTTGAAAGCACGAGGCTCTCCTGGAGCAACATGTTTGCGAAGGCATGGTTCCACGTAGATGCAATGTGGTTGCCATGGTCCAAAAACAGCGTGAGAATTAATGGATAGGTAAACGTCCCTAGATCCACCAGTGAAGAAGGCAATTTGAGCAGAGAGAGAGAGAGAGAGAGAGAGAGAGAGAGAGAGAGAGAGAGAGAGAGAGAGAGAGTTGATTGTTGGACTCTCCCCCACTCCACCAAAGGCACAATCAGAGTGCACGCAGACAACCTGTAAATATGGCAAAATCCAAGAAGATCCTACTCAATTGACCATGGAACATTAATACAAGTACGAGAAACCACACGAAACTAGCAGAGATAAACCATACGGTTGATCAGACTAAACAATTGATAAAAATGGGGGAAAAGAAAAATGATGAATGAATAAGAGGAACTCTGAACGAAATGCTGTAACGAAGTATTCATTCATCGGGCAGACGCACCTTGTTGTGAGAGAGAGAGAGAGAGAGAGAACGTCGAATTTGATATTTGTAACAAAGAAAATATGGAGAAAGTGGAGAAGAATTAATGAAATGTAAGAAAGAAAAGAACCTGTTGGTTTGAGGATAATGAAGGAGGAAATGCGAGAGCTCAAAAGAGGGCTGCCGGAAAGCAGCTGTATGTAAACGGCAACCGCCGCCGCACCGAAGTATGTATATTTTGTTTTCAGCTCCGTCTGTGTGTTAGGCTCGATTCATCGTATCCTTCGTTAATTAATACTACTAAAAATTACAGAATATATTGGGTGTGAATTTTTCCACGACACGGCCGCCCGTCACCATTCTTCCGGAAAATTGAGGGTCAAATATACGTTCTTAAATTTGCGTTTTTTTTTTTTTTTTTTTTGTACAGGACCTTCCGGTTTCCGGATCCACATGGGAATCGACTAATCCGAAATCGAGTCGGGTAGGACCACAAGGGCGGCAAAGCTCTCCCTCAAGAGTTTTAACACTGCTGCATTCTCAGGGCTCGAACTCGAGACCACTGGTTAAGCTGGAAGAGACCCAAGTCATCTCATTCAAGCGCTCTTAGGTTAAATTTGCGTTTTTAATAGAAAGGAATTGCGTGCATATATATATTCAGCTGAAAAGCTACTCTGCTGCTGTTAAAAATTAGGTGATAAAATAAAATAAAATAAAAAAAAAAAAAAAAAAA
>CACSLK010024787.1:170912-181922 GCA_902706635.1 Striga hermonthica
ATCCTGTATCGCCAAACGAAGACCGCCAATGTAACGTGAAATCAGCTGGTCGGTCGTCTCCCGCACATCCAATCGCGTGAGTAGTCGATAGAATTTGTCTGTATAATCATTAACGGAACCTTGGCCCTGCCGTAAATTTTGAAATTGCATAAACAGTGAGCGCATGTAATTAAATGGAAGAAACTCACGTTCCAAGTGTTTGCGAAATTTATTCCAAGAAGTGATCTTGGATTTTCCAAGCCTCCGTCGCGACGCCTTGAGTTGGCTCCACCACGCGGCAGCCCGGTCCCTTAAACGAGTCGCGACGAGAGCAACGCGAGAGTCTTCCGGAACCTCCTTAAAGTCGAGAGCGGATTCGACAGCGGCCATCCAATCCAAGAATTCAGACGCTTCTAGGCCGCCTGTGAATTCGGGAATATCAACCCTGAACGAGGACTTCCAACGCGCGTCTGCAGCCGGAACTTCGTCGCCCAGGTCTGGATGTCCAAAGGGGTTCAAATCGGAGACGGTGTCGTCCTCCTCCTCACCATCACCGTCCCAAGAAATTGGCGATCGTCCGCGAGGTCCTGCTCGTCCCCCACGGCCCCGACCCTCGTGTTGTCCCCCGGGCCGTCCGCCTCGGTCCCGGTTCATGTGGTTGCCGTTTCTGCCGGTATTGACGGCCACCGTCAACTCCTCGACCCTCGCGGTTAACGTCTCCATGAGTCGTTCGGATGCTTCACAACGACGAAAGAGGGCTTCGATCGCGGCATCCCGATGCTCATCGACGTTGTTATTCCGCTTCGGAGGCATCGCGGATCGTGGCTGGTCACTGATACCAACTGACGCAGCAAGAAGCACAAAGGAACAAGATTTAATTTTTACGAACTGAAGTTGTAATATTTTTCACTGCTGAAAATGATTTCATCAGTACAGATAAATAGATAAGAGTCCTTCTTATCATGAGAGTCCTTATTCTCCTAACCTCATGATAATAGATAAAATCTACTAATAATTAAAAATCCTACCTTCTAGAAGAATAAAAATAAAAGATAAGAAAATAATGCGAATAGTTGTAAATAAGCATAAATAACTTAAACTAATGACGCCAACCGCTCGTGCCGATCCAAGAAAGCGAGTGCAATCTCGTCTTCATCAGTTGTTTTGTGAATTGTATTTTGATATCTCTTTTTTAGGAGGAGCTTGTTTTCTGTTCTGGGGAGTTTGTGTTATTTTCTTGTGGGGAGTTGTGTTATTCTCCTTTGGAAAGTTTTTGTATTTTTCTGTGAGGAGCTTTTATTTTCTTGTTGGTTTTGTAGTGTGCATTGCGGTATTTAAGCTGCCTTTAGTAGTCCTCTTATTCCGACTTGTGAGCCAGTTGTAATTATGTGTTTTATGAATGAATTATACCGTTCGAAAAAAAAAAAAAAAAAATCGTGGGCCAGCCTCCTCGCATATTATTTGATGTACAAACAATGTGTCGGGATTTGATATTCAACTCCTATAGACCAATTCAAATGTTAATTTGTTCGGTAAAAAGCTACTATCCACGAGTAATTTATCAACAAGTTAATTAATTAAAAGTAGCTTCCACATCAATTTTGTAAAGGAGCAATGGATAAAGTCCTTTGATTTCTTTATAGATAAAGCAAGAAAATGGAGACCAATGTTTCGGCGTTTCTCATCTCATTGTCCATACTATTATTTATTTTAATGCAAATGCTAATCTTTCGAGACATGATTGGATTTTGGGTCATTTAAAAATAAAAAATTAGCAATAATTTTCTTTGCCAAGGAACAGACAATTATTAATGACTGAAAATCATGCCATTGTATGGGCAAGTATAATAACAAACAGAACATGTCATTGAATCGGTGAAGTTATTTGTTTTATCATCAATTTTGGGCTTCTAGAGTTAATTTTAGAGAAATTTACTTACCCTATGGTTTAAATTAAAAATTCCGTAAAAAATACAAAATTGAGATCATCTATATCTATCTATATCTATATCTATCTATCTTCTATACTATTATAAAAGTGTCGATGAATCTGTAAAAATATGATATTCCTAAATTACCCTTATTTTGTCAAACTAATTTTGTAGTTTGATATTGATAATAAGACTAATCCTTCGAATTATTTACCCCAAATACGAATAATCTGCCCCAACAAAATCCTCTGTCGATCTACACGAAATCGGTCGACTTCCTCCATCGATCAACGATTCTTCTCGACTGGAAAACACAAGGGTTAATTTAGGAATCGGAGTTTCTTTTTCAGGGTTTTACCGGTTCACCGACCGAGATAAGAAGACGGAGAGGGAGAATGAGACAAATGCGAGATTTTGGCCTGCACTTGGAATTTCGACCGACGACGGCAGAGGATCAGTATGTTGTTTCATGTTTTCAGTTGATTTTACGTTAATTTGGCTGCCACAAACTGTTCGTCATTAACAATGAATGATTTATTAACAATTGTTTGCATGTAATTTTTTCCTTTCCATTGTTTGTATATGCAATTCTAGGATGATCTTCTTAGTTAAAAATTGAATATTAGAGTCACTGATTGATCTCTTGAGGTGGTCAGGTTAAAGTTCTTTGTTGAAAAAGAGTGTTTGTGTTTAAAAGAAAAAATAGAGAAGAAAGTACAAAGGGCAGAGGCGATAATGTGACTTGTTATAACTGCGAGCATTTATATATAGGCATGGATGAGACATACACTGCAGTTCAATCGATGTATAGTTGTGTTTTGATTTCCCTTACTTGCCGAATAAGGAACAACTCCAGGAATTGGCCACAACCTATCAATAAATTTTTTGATGTTGCATTTGTAATCCCAGCTTGGCCACTTAATTAATGTCCAAGACTTGGAGTCGAGCCCGATTTGTGGGACACTTCTGTTAGATTTAGATAGTAAATTTGTGTTTGTTATAGAATAATTTTTCTGTTAGATTTAGATTGGGGATCTCAACACGCGACAGTTTAGTGCTGCTGCTATTTTTGGCGCGGGTGATAATATTTTCAATTTGTAGGTCTTTATATCATATTGGTGTTTTATACAAAATGTGTATTAATCCTTTTGGTAGGTACAGTGTTGTAGAATTATAGAAGTTGGTATCTTTTATGATCATAATTCTCTGCCAAGTATCATACTGAATTGAATTGTGATGCCTTTACCAATACATTAATTAATATATTTTTTACATAAAGAAAAAGCAAAACGTGCTCTTCAAGACGTGGCAGGGTTATTGCTATAGCATGAATAAAAGAATGTGTAATCAACAAGCATTCATAATTCGTACTCATGCTGCAAGCAACTGCCCGAGCTTGATTTTTTTTTTTTTATTGTGGTTAAAAATATCCCTCAGGTTATGTCTGGTTAAAATATGTTCCTCAGCTCTCTTTCAAAATTATATACCACATTTACACCATAAAGGCATAAACATGAAATGTTACGAAACTTGAAATGGCAGGGATGAAAAGGCAATTGTCCTCCCAAATGTTGTAAAGTTAATTTAGGGATTCTTGGATAACTATTAAAGTTGCGAGGGTGGAAAAGGGAAGTCTGAATCAGGCTAAGCAGACAAGACATTTTTCATTTGGAATGAAACTAAATGAGTAGTTTCCACTTTGATGACCTTATCTTTCCACAAATAAGAATTTATCATACTACCCCATCTAGGCATCGTATTTTCTACAGAATATATTTATTTTCTGAACTTGTTTATTATTTCTTCTTGTTCTGACTATGTGTTTTTTACCAATGTTTCATAGGTCTATTTCTGTAAATGTGTTTGTGACACTTACGGTCAATTGTGCTTATTACTTGTACAATAAATCAAATATTGTGCATCTGGTTTGCATGCATATCATCTCGCATCAAGAAAGGGTCTTATTAGGTCATGATGAAGTATATAAAAGTTAACTTATCCACTCATTGGTTAAATTATCACAATCCGTTGAAGGAGCACAGGTTCACCCAGGAGAAGCTTCAGCTGCTGCGTGATATAACCGGCGCATTCAGGCTGGGCGTGCTCACGGCACTCATGGGTGTGAGTGGTGTCGGAAAGACCACTCTTTTCGATGTACTTTCTGGCAGGAAAACAACCAGCACCGTTGAGGGAGTCCAGAGCACGTTTACCCGTATTTCCGGCTACTGGATCATGGTTTCAGAGTGTGCAATTTATAATGATATTACCATGTTCATATTGTAATTAACCAATACCTCAAGGGTACATTCGGTAATCATGTCCCTGAGGAGAATGAGGATTACGTTAGGCAGAGCATGGTGGTCGATCATGTTAAGAAGACAGAGGCTTGGAAGAGGTCCGGTGGCAGAGATCATATGTTCGTTCTCACAGGTAATTTTGTTCAGGGCCAGTTAAATAAAATGCCTCTTATATTTAGCTTGGTTACAGAAGATCTACAAATTAGTTTGTCTAGAGGGAATATGTTTATCGACCTTCATGGTCTGCACGTGAGTGAAGGCATTCATGTGCTTAAGCGTGAGCTAGCCGTAATGAGAAATGTAGCCAGGTCAATTGACCAACGCTTGCTTGTCTACATATATGTGGAGACTGGTCACCATACAAGAGGTTCATGTACTCTAGCTCGACTACTAATTGTTGTCCAAAGATACCTTCTAGAAGAAGAGGATCTCGACTTTACTGAGCCTCTGCCGGGGCTCCTTCGAGTCGTGGTATAATAAATCAGGAAGGTATAGGAATTTTTGTCATAGTATGGGGGAAAAGATTGAAAAACAAAAAGAAAATGAAAAAGAGGAATCTATTGTATCTGTAAATAGGAAAGTTGTCTAGGATAATTCTGCAGATGGGTAAAAAGTAAAAGAATGAAAACACAAAAGATGTTGGGTCAGAGGAAGAGGCTCAGATGTCTGTACTACTAATACTGTGAAGTTGGCCCAAGTTTTAGAGTATGTTTTTGTGCTGCAACTGATTTACCTTTATTGATAGGCCTATTTTTGTTGATGTTTGTACTTTACTCAAATTCTTTTTGAGTTTCAATTTTTTTCATCATATACAGATGTAACTAAGAATTCTTGCAGCTGGAAGTTTTTTTAGATTGATTTTTTAATTATCTCTACTGAAGAAGAAATGTACAAAAAAAGTACAAAAACAAAAGGAAGTAAACCATCTCCATTCGTCAATATAAAGAAGGAGAAGAATTTAAGCAACGGTAAATCACATTAGTTTATTATTTAGTTAATTTTCTATCTTATAGACAATTTGATTTTACATAGTAAGTTATTTGACTTTTTATTCGAATTTGGAAAACATTGGCTTTTAGTAATACACTAATGCCATCATATCTTATATCATCCCTATATATAATTAAAAAAAATAAAAAACATAACTTTTATCAATTCAACATAAGCAAATCAATGAAAATAATATATTTTTAAAAATTTTATGAACAAAAGTTGACTCGACAATGTTATTAATGAATTTATGAATTGTAAATATTCAATTAAAAAATTGTAATTATATATAATATAATATAGAATATACAAATATTTGATATATAATGAGACAGATGATCGAAAAAATTCTATACTTTATATTATGTCTTTTTTGACAAATTTACAGTTAAGAACATGTGAAAGAACAAGGTAAAGTTTTAAAAAAAATTAAATATAATAAATAATATGAATAATAACTAAGTTGTGACACGTACTAATAAATATAAAGAAAACTAATAAACGAAAATAATATAATTAATATAACTAAATATAAACCTTCTAAAAATATACTTATCGATGTAATCGAACTGAGTTGTTAAACGCTTGTTAGTTTTTTGTTCTTAATAATTTTATGTGTAAATTTGAGGTGATAGACAATAGTTATTTGTACATTTATACATGTAGATTAGATAAAAAAAATCTTTATTATTCTAATTTTAAATAACTTTTTTATTTACTATATTAGTTTTTTTAATATAATATATAAGTATCATATTGAACAAATAAAACAAGAAATATTTTAACTATATAATATTAAATATGTAAGAAATGTAACTCAATTGGTAAATTAATAGGTAATCTTGAGATAAAATAATGAGTGATTTTTGAAAAAAAAAAAAAATTATAGGAACTAAAAAATTCACTTGTTTAATATATTTTTAATAGAAAAATTGTAAACACAATAAATACTACATAAAAAATATAAGAAATCTTATATCCTCCCTATATATAATTAAAAAACATAACTTTTCTCAATTCAACATAAGCAAATCAATGAAAATAATATATTTTTAAAAAATTTATGAACAAAAGTTGACTCGACAATATTATTAATGAATTTATTAATTGTAAATATTTAATTAAAATATTAATTTTTTTAATTAAATATAATATAATATAATATAGGATATACAAATATTTGATATATAATGAGGCAGATGATCGGAAAAATTCTATACTTTATATTATGTCTTTTTTTTGACAAATCTACAGTTAAGAACATGTGAAAAAACAAGATTATAAAGTTTTAAAAAAATATTAAATATAAGAAATAATATGAATAATAACTAAGTTGTGACACGTACTAATAAATATAAAAGAAACTAATAAATAAAAATAATATAATTAATATAACTAAATATAAACATTCTAAAAATATACTTATCGATGTAATCGAACTGAGTTGTTAAACGTTTGTTAGTTTTTTTAATATAGTATATAACTATCATATTGAACAGATGAAACAAAAAATATTTTAATTATATGATATT
Source organism: Striga hermonthica (assembly GCA_902706635.1). Taxonomy (NCBI): domain Eukaryota; kingdom Viridiplantae; phylum Streptophyta; class Magnoliopsida; order Lamiales; family Orobanchaceae; genus Striga; species Striga hermonthica. The sequence goes on from CACSLK010024787.1 coordinate 177,642, forward strand.
TAATATGTAAGAAATGTAACTCAATTGGTAAATGAATAGGTAATCTCGAGATAAAATAATAAGTGATTTCTGAAAAAAAATAAAATTATAGGAACTAAAAAGTTCACATGTTTAATTTATTTTTAATTGAAAATTTGTAAACACAATTATTCAATAAATACTACATAAAAAATATAAGAAATCTTATATCCTCCCTATATATAATTAAAAAAACATAACTTTTTTCAATTCAACATAAACAAATCAATGAAAATAATAAATTTTTAAAAATTTTATGAACAACAGTTGACTCGATAATATTATTAATGAATTTATGAATTGAAATATTTAATTAAATTATTAATTAAAAAATTCTAATTAAATAATATAATATAGGATATACAAATATTTGATATATAATGAGGCAGATGATGGAAAAATTTTTATACTTTATATTATGTGTTTTTTGACAAATCTACAGTTAAGAACATGTGAAAGAACAAGATAAAGTTTTAAAAATATATTAAATATAAGAAATAATATAAAAAATAACTCAGTTGTGACACGTACTAATAAATATAAAACAAAGTAATAAATAAAACTAATATAATTAATATAACTAAATATAAACCTTCTAAATATATACTTATCGATGTAATCGAACTAAGTTGTTAAACGCTTGTTAGTTTTTTGTTTTTATTAATTTTATGTGTAAAATTGAGGTGATAGACAAGAGTTATTTGTACATTTATACATATATATTAGAAAAAAAAAATCTTTACTATTCTAATTTTAAATAACTTTTTTATTTACTATATTAGTTTTCTTAATATAATATATAAGTATCATATTGAAGAGATAAAACAAAAAATGTTTTAATTATATAATATTTAATATGTAAGAATTGTAACTCAACTGATTAATTAATAGGTAATCTCGGGATAAAATAATGAGTGATTTATGAAAAAAAATTACAGGAACTAAAAAATTCACGTGTTTAATATATTTTTAATACAAAAATTGTAAACACAATTACTCCATAAATACTACATAAACAATATAAGAAATCTTTTATCCTCCTTATATGTAATTAAAAAAACATAACTTTTTTCAATTTAACATAAAATGAAAATGATATATTTTTAAAAAATTTATGAACAACAGTTGACTCGACAATATTATTAATGAATTTATGAATTGTAAATATTTAATTAAAATATTAATTAAAAAATTGTAATTAAATATGATATAATATAGGATATACAAATATTTGATATATAATGAGATAGATGATGGAAAAATTTATATACTTTATATTATGTCTTTTTTGACAAATCTATAGTTAAGAACATGTGAAAGAACAAGATAAAATTTTAAAAAAATATTAAATATAATAATATGAATAATAACTAAGTTGTGACACGTACTAATAAATATAAAATAATATAACTAATAAAAAAATAATATAATTAATATAACTAAATATAAACCTCCTAAAAATATACTTATCGATGTAATCGAACTGAATTGTTAAACGTTTGTTAGTTTTTTGTTCTTATTAATTTTATGTGTAAATTTGAGGTGATAGACAATAGTTATTTGTATATTTATACATGTAGATTAGAAAAAAAATCTCCATTATTCTAATTTTAAATAACTTTTTTATTTACTATAATAGTTTTTTTTAATATAATATATAAATATGAATTGAACAGATAAAACAAGAAATATTTTTAATTATCTAATATTTAATATGTAAGAAATGTAACTCAATTGGTAAATTAATAGGTAATCTTGAGATAAAATAAAGAGTGATTTCTGAAAAAAAAAAATTATAGGAACTAAATAGTTCACGTGTTTAATATATTTTTAATAGAAAAATTGTAAACACTATTACTCAATAAATATTACATAAAAACAGTGTTTGAGAGGACTACAAAAATTTTGCTATACTGCAATGAAAAATTCAACGGTAAGGTATTCTACTGAAAATTTCAACGAATATGTTGCTTTCATTGGCTATTCCAATAGAGTTCAAATTAACTTACATGAACTTTAGTGGATGTAAAGATTTCAATTACTTGAATTTCTATTGGAATTTATTTTTTGGACCGTATTTCAAATGTTGAAAAAACTGTCACTGGTATTATGCAAATTCAATAGAAGTTCCATCGGAAAGATAAGTGCAGTGATATATCCAAAATAATTTCATATTGGAAGCATTATTTAGTTAATAGAAAAAAATATACCATCAAAATAACATTTCATTGCAATTTGTAAATTATATTTTACATAATCTATCACCTTTCTCATTTGTAATACATTTTAATAAATCTATGCAATCACAATAAGGTAAAATATATTTAAGAAACCAAAAGTCAATATTTTTCTACAACCAACATAAGAAAATCGTTATATTGGTTGTAATTTTTGTTGGAATTTTTTTATTTTCTTGTAGTAAAACTAAGACTCCAAATCTATATAAAAAAAAATACATTATATATAATATTGTGTGCAACTATTATTATGAAAATTTTCGATACGATAGAAAATATAACACATTCAATGTAATTGACGTTCAATTTATGATAAGAATTAAATTTTTTCAAAGCAAACAAGATACTTTGAAAGGTCCTTAATTACTTTATTAGTATTGTAATAACTAAATAAGGGGTAAGAAAGATGACAAAACTTATAACTCTCATTAAATCTAAAAGTTAAAATGCTAATTAAATTACTTAATGTAAAATATCAATTGGAGTTGACTAATGATAAATATAAAACATACTTAAGATACACATATTTTAACTAGAACTTTTAAGTACATAATATATATATACATATATATATAATAATATATCTATATCTATATATTAATATGTATATTTCTTTAAAAGTGGGTATGTTAATCTTAAAATTTTTTAGTTAAGATTTTTATTACTTTCTATCATTAATTTTTTAATTTTTAAATACTTAATATTTTTTATTTGTTACCTTTTTATATGTAATATATCACATCATTTATTTTCAATGATGTTTGAGTTGACCCATATATTGCAATAAAATAAAAATAATATAATTATTTATATTGATATAAAATAATATATGTATCAGTACTAATTTAAAATAATAAATTAGTCTTAAAGTATATAATATAATAAATTTTATATTCAAGTCAAATCAATTTTATTAAGTATAAAATAACATAAGATAAACTTGTGGTATGTTTTCCATACATAAATTTGAAACAATTCATATTAAAAAGAAAAGTAAAAAAATAGGTGTAAACTTCTAACTGTTCCCACGTTTTGGCTAAAGCGCCCAAATCTGATATATGTTTGACACGAGTTTGTCGTAATGCTGAAACTATGGAAAATACACCTTAGGGTACAAACGAAGCGAAGCAATGTGAAGTCAATGATAAAAGGCTAGGCCAGAGAAATGAAATGAAATAACATTAGCTATGTGAAGTCAATTGCTACTGCAAAATGAACTCTAATGGTGGTACCATATATGTATTCAGTGGTTATGAAAATGACTTAGTTAATTAATATTTTATCAAACATTGAAAAAAATTCTAAAACTTTTTAATCTAATAATTCGTATAAAAAACACAATTTTATCAAATATATTAAATTACATTTAATCTTATGTTATTATATTAATTGTAGCCTAATAAATAAGATAAGTTGATACCATCATTATATAAAACACATACAAAAAATAACATAATACGTATAAATGTGCTTTTGTTACTTAGCAAATAAAATATTATTTGTCTATAGAATAAGAAACAAATAATATAATAGTAATGCAATGAGAAAAAGAAAACATGCTAATTTTCTTAGAAAAGTATGAATACCAATATTTACAAACAAAAAGTCTTTTAAAATTACTACTTTTTTGTTACTAGCGTTTAAATATATGGACTCTGAAAGAAATTGGTTCTCATAAATAATGATCATATATTATTTATTTTCAATTTTAAATAATTAAAAAATGTAAAAATTTGTATGCATGATGTATATTTTAATCATGACACAATAATAATAAACTTTACAAATGACTAAAAGTATCGTCATATAATGGAATTCTAATTCTTCTGTTGTCAAATATTTTAACAAATGATATGCTTTTCAATATTTTCTCATTGTTTTGTTTTATGATTGCAAAAAATAGAATATATTGTTCGTCTATATTCTAGATAAATATCACTGAAAATGAAATGTAGGAGTATCAAAACAACTTTGAATGTTAGAATTAAGTTGTCACTTTTTATATAAATATTTATAATCTCATTGG
>CACSLK010024787.1:205717-221077 GCA_902706635.1 Striga hermonthica
TTTTTCAACCAAAAGACACATTATTTTATATGATATATATCATAATTTTTTTCAACAAATAACTAAAAACTGTTGACCATTATCCTATACTGCTTCCCCAAAGCCATACGGAATTTCATCAGAGTATCAATAAATTAACTAAAACAAAATCTCAAAATCTTTGACAAAAGTCGTGTGATACCATACAACAAAACAAAACAAAATTTTCTTTCAAAAAGATTAGAAAAAAGCAAGGAGAAATTTCAGTGAGGCACTGCCACACAAAATCATTATCTTGAATGAAAATCAGAAAAAAAAAAGCAAAATAATTTATATTAATGAAAAATAAATAAAAGGATCTCTCAGAGTCACACTCGCGCGAGTAAAGAACACGGGCACTCGCTCGCCCACGCAGAGCCAACTTACGACAAATTGGGCATTTCCGTAATTTGCATGCGTGAAATACCAATTCCCCTTCAACGGTCAAGATCAACCCAAGAGATGATCACCGTCGATCCTTTCTTAACCATGGTCAAAGTTAATTCAGCCCCTGGTTTAGTTGTGTAGTGATTTCCCTCTTCCTCACTTGTCTTTTCTCTGATGATAGAGATGAATGAGTGTTTTTCAGCTTTAGCTTTTTAACATGACTGAGTGGGCGAGAGAGAGAGAGAGAGAACAGAGAGAGAGAGATAATGGGGGCAGGGCTATTGAGAGCGAGAAACTGATGAGTGATTTCTGCTTTTACCCCTTTTATCTGATGATCTAATATGGGTTTATTCACAGTAGTTTGACTGTTAGTAAAATTTGATTCTTTGAGTTGAAGTTTCTTGAATATGGAGTTTTTCATCCGATCTGTAGGTTTTGATTGTTCTTGTTATTGAAGGTCTTTAGTCTTCTTCCTAGTTGTTGTTGTTGTTGTTGTTACCTTTTTCTTTTATTTTTCGGCTTCTTCCTTTTTACTGTTCTACTCAGTAATCATCACCTCTTGATATTTGATGATGATGATGATGGTGATAATAGATGAGTTCAGAGTTGTCTTTCTTTCTCTTATCCATTAATATTTTCAGCTCACGTATTTCCTCTTTCTTAAGCTCCTGGTCCTGGAGCATTTTCTACGGTGCTTTCTGCTTTATTATTTTTATTATTATTATTATTATTTTTTCATCTTCAAATCTGTCAGATCTATCCAGTGAATCGAGTTCATAATTCAAAATATGGTGATTAAGTATTCAGATCCGTCTTAAATTGGATCCATCTGAAGGAAAAAAACAAAAAACCCGCTTCCATTCCTTCTTCCAAATCCCTAAATTTACCGGTTTCCCCTTTTGTTTTCACTCCAGGGTACACACAAACATGTGTATACAAGTCAGGTCTTATGCTGAAATCATTTTGCGTGATAAAGTTGGGATCTTTTTCTCATATCTTGATAAATAGCTTGTGAAACGGTAGTTTTACGTTTAGACAGTATGTGTTTGCTCCAGAGTATGATGAATTACTTCCCAGAGGAAGTATTGGAGCACGTATTCGACTTTGTCACCTCTCATCAAGACCGTAATGCTGTATCTTTAGTGTGTAAATTGTGGTACACCGTTGAGAGGTTTAGTAGGGAGAGGGTTTTCATAGGCAATTGCTATGCTGTGAATCCTGAGCGTCTCATTGCTAGGTTCCCTAGGGTTAAGTCGTTGACTCTAAAGGGAAAGCCCCATTTTGCAGATTTCAATTTGGTACCTCAAGATTGGGGTGGGTATGTGTTCCCTTGGATCGAGGCCATGGCAAAGAACGGAATAAATCTGGAGGAGCTTAGGTTGAAGAGGATGGTGGTGTCTGATGAGAGCCTTGAGCTGCTTTCAAAATCTTTCCCCAATTTTAAATCCTTGGTCTTAGTTAGCTGTGAAGGGTTCTCCACCGATGGACTTGCTGCCATTGCATCTAACTGCAGGTCCTGTGTTTTCACCTTTCTTTATTTTCTATTAATAAAAATATTTTGTTTTGATTTTTCTTGTCTGGATTGTGTTGTAGTCTTTTGCTGCGTTCACGTATTGTTGCCTGATGTGGCATTTGTCTATTGGTATTTGTCTTGAACATTAGATTTATATGTTTCTTCCTAGGCTTCAGTGATAGCAGCTGATATTGAGTTTGGAGTTGGTCCATTTGTTTGTAGATGTCGAAATATTTTAGTGGATATAAGTTGGATTTTGGGGTTGCTTAAGTTGGTTAACAACTTCCTTGCACATAAACGCTCGATTGGATTAGATGTATGCTTCTGATAGGATGAATTGAACTCTTGCCTGGAAAAAGAGTAGCTTCGGCATTCCATTTTGAATGTTTCAGATAGAGCTAGTAATCTGTCATGCCAGTTATAGGTATGTGTTTTTGCTCTTATCAGTAGGAGATTTAGTTTCATGGCTGCGTATATTTGAGCTCTTGTCTGCTTTAAATGACATTCAACCTTTCTGGAACAGGTTTCTCAGAGAGCTCGACCTGCAAGAAAACGAAGTTGACGAACGCAAGGGCCAGTGGCTCGGCTGTTTCTCCGAAAATTCTAAGTCTCTCGTCACTTTAAATTTTGCTTGCCTCAGAGGAGAAGTCAACGTATCGGCTCTCGAGCGACTGGTCGCGAGAAGTCCCAACCTTAGAAGCCTCAGGCTGAATCCTGCAGTGCCTCTTGACGCTCTTCACAAGATTCTGATGCAAGCCCCTCAACTGAACGATCTAGGGACGGGATCTTTTGTCCACGACCCCGATTCAGAGGCTTGCGGCAAATTGAAAAGCGCATTGAAGAAATGCAAGTCGATTAGAAGTTTGTCTGGTTTTCTTGACGTAAACCCACGATGTTTGCCTTCTGTTTACCCTGTTTGCACTAACTTGACGTCTTTGAACTTGAGCTACGCGCCAGGAATCTACAGCAATGAGCTGATAAAGCTTATTTCTCACTGCAAGAAATTAGAGCGTCTATGGGTCCGTTTTCTTGTTAATCAATCATATTCATCATACAAAATAACTACCTTTTTTTTTTACGTGTTGACTGAGATTGAAAAAAATTGGATTTTGCAGATACTAGACACCATCGGGGATAAAGGGCTAAATGCTGTGGCCTCCACATGCAAAGAGCTTCAAGAACTCAGAGTTTTCCCATCCGACTTGTACGGTGTGGGTGGTGATGCGGGCGTAACAGAAGAAGGGCTCGTTTACATATCATCCGGATGTTCCAAACTAAATTCCGTACTTTACTTTTGTCAGCAAATGACCAATGCAGCTCTCATCACCGTGGCTAAAAATTGTCCCAATTTCATCCGTTTTCGGCTCGCAACCCTAAATCCTACCATACCAGATGCAGTAACGAATCAACCTCTTGATGAGGGTTTTGGGGCTATTGTCCAGTCGTGTAAGGGTTTGAAGCGGCTATCGATCTCCGGCCTTTTAACCGATAAGGTTTTCTTGTACATAGGAATGTACGCGGAGCAGCTCGAGATGCTCTCGATTGCCTTTGCTGGCGAGAGTGACAAGGGAATGGCTTATGTGCTGAACGGGTGCAAGAAAATGAAGAAGCTCGAAATTAGGGACAGCCCTTTTGGTAATACGGCATTACTTACGGACGTGGGGAAGTATGAAACAATGCGATCCCTTTGGATGTCGTCCTGTGAAGTGACTTTCGAGGCATGCAAGATGCTTGCCCAGAAGATGCCGAGGCTCAATGTGGAAATTATCAACGATGGTGATTCGGGTGAAGGAAGCCGAGATGATGGGCATAGGGTGGAGAAGATGTATTTGTACCGGACACTTGTTGGGCCTAGGAGGGATGCACCGGATTTTGTGTGGACTCTGTAGGTTGAGCAGGCCCAGGTCCACTGCGTATGGTTACTACAGCTCTGTGCCTTTATTTGTCTGTGTACTGTGTAAGCTCTCTTTAGTCTTTAGGCTGATTGGAAAGGGGGAAGGAACCGTATAATTATGCATTTCTAGCTTAAAAATGTTCTGTTTGTTGCATTTTGTGTTAAGGTGGTTCGATTATTGGACCTTTCAATTTGTACAATGCTTTTTGTATCATTTAGACAATTTGGGTACGAGTATGACTTCTTTACACGTTTTTGGAAATGGGAATTAGTGGAGTTTTGATAGTAGATTTCCATTACCCTAATTAACTAGTGTGTATCCCGTGTGATGCACGATATATGAATATGCAGAATATTATAATTCAACGTGTATTATGATATATTGAGTTCAATACATACGAACATTATTCAATCATAAAATATATGTCACGAAAAAATGATACATTATTAAAAAACTTCTTTGTATACAGCATTATCAGTTTAATTGGGTAACTTGTTGTGAGGAGCACGGGCCGAGGCAGGTCGGACACAGACTGCACAAAGGCTGCGGAAATTGGCCTCACTCAATTGGGCTCCCTTGATGGGCTTCTTTTTTGGGCTGCGAATGCTGATTTTTGTCGCCGAAAAAATTGTCCCCACACTTGGACAACTTTTCTTATTTCCAACTATAATATAAATTATATTTTATTCCAAGTTTAATTTTTTTATTCCTATTTTGTGTCGATAGTTATTTTTTATAATCTTAACTATACTAATAAAGTATATTTTTAGTCTGAATCATGTAACTTCCTTAATAGTGAGTTGAATAATTCATAGATAGAAACATAATTTATAACTCCATCTAATTTCTCTCCCGCCTCCCCTCTTATGTCATATTCTATATTTCATAATTTTCTCCAAATATAACAAAAAATTACATACAACAATTATTAGATTGACCATCAAATAAAACAAAATAAGACTGTAAATGAACGTAAATTTTCCTTCATAATTTCTACAATTTTTTGTTGAAAATAATAATTGTTATGTTTCAGACACAACATTTGTTTGTTTATTTTTTTTATTTATTTATGGATAGGCTATCTAACTTATTTTTTGTTCAAAGTTGGTTTATTTTTTATTTATATCATCAGATATATGATCTTAGGCATCATTGGACATAAACTCATAAGATGTGATGATAAATATGCATTTAGATTTAACATATACAACATAAATGCAAAAAATACAGAGAATACATTAACCCTAAATTTAGCTTATTGGAAAGTTGTACAACAATTAAAAAAATGTGATTTTTCTTAATTATATAAATAATATTAATTATGATTTATCCATTGTTTTTAAATTAAACTGGGTTGGACACAGTCCGACCGGAGGGATCGAGAACCGGTTATAACCAGTCTAGTTAGCTTGAATAAAATATTTGCTATCAAATCCGTCACCACCAATCGGTTGGACTGGTAGGATTAATATGATTTTTGTGAAAATGAATTTTTTTTTTTTTTTTTTTTTTTTGCATTATAAAACCCATACCAATTTTAAAACTCACAAAACATAAAATACAAAATTGGGCCCATATATTTGGACGAAAATAACAGTAGAAAACAATTTTAATTGATCATTTTATTATAATTGTTGGATCCAATAGATAGCTATAAGTAAGATATAAAGCCTAAATATCCGGCCCAGTTCATATGATATTAAATATACCAAATTCATTTAATTATTGGTCAAATGACTTAAATTTGTTAACATAAATCCAATGGACCGGAACTAAGGCTATCAACTATACAGTTTTGCTATGGAGCCATCGGATGGCTCGCCTTATGAAGTCATCCATAGTTATTCACAAATAGTGTATTGACACGTGTCCTACAATAAATGCACTTTGGACAAGTGTCAATACACTAAGTCATGAATGGCTCCATAAGAAAACCATCCGATGGCTCCATAGAATTTTTGATCAACTATATATGACAATCCATGTTCGAATTTTTAGGACTTCTGATTTTGTTCACCACATCTTCACATTTATCTTATCTGTCCTCACTTATCTCCATATCCCTCACGGTTCAGAAAATATGCATTATGAATTTTGGGTCTATTTTAATTTGTCTTTGTGTTTTTTTATTTAAAATCTGTATTTTATATTATGATTTTTAATTAAGTTTTCGAAGTTTTAAACACAAAATGTCTCAAATCTAGTTATAGATCTTCATTTTTTATTAGAATACATGATTATTATTATTATTATTATTTTGTACCGCAAATAATTTTTTGTGATGTAATGTGGTGAATTTTTATTGATTTTCGAAGATTCATTACAAAAGTTAATATTTTCTGTTAGGCTTTTAAATTTAGTGTATATCTGGTAGGATTTATGAAAGAAAATAGGAATAGCTAGAATTCGGTTCAAAGTGATATATATGATTTCAATTTGTATTTTAAATTAGATTCCAAATTTGTAGGCTTAATTAATTTTATGTAAAAATTAGATTCCAAATTTGTAGGCTTAATTGATTTTTTGAAAAAAAAAAAAAATCGAAAAATAATTGTATTTTGATATGTGATTGTATTATGGAGGAATAAACTAATTTCTTTATTTTAAGCGATTACAATTAGTATTTCAATTTGATTCCAAATTTGTAGGCTGCTTGGGTTTTAATGGAGGAATAAACTAATTCCTTTATTTTAAGGGATTTTAGTTTGTATTTGAACTACATTCCAAATATGTAGGCTACTTAAGTCAAATGTTGATTCGACTGTTTCTTTATTATTAAAAAATAAATAAAAACAGTAAGCAATTTATGTTGTCCTAAAATTTATGGTCACTATTTTTGGTAAATGGTAATTATATATATATATATATATATATTATTTTTTAATTGCTCTAGCTTATGACTGTTCTAAAAATCGGCCTAGGCGGCCGCCTAGGCGCTAGGCGGTGCCCGGATGCCTCCGATTTGCATAAATTGACAGAAAAAATCGACCAGGCATCTAGGCGGGCCTAGGCAGACTTGGCGGACTCGGCGGCCAGGCGGTTAGGCGGCGCCTAGGCGGGCGTAGGCGGACCTAGGCGCTCCTAGGCGGGCTTGGCGGCAATTTTTTAGTTTTTTTTTTTGAAATACTAATTACATTATTTTGTTCTCATTTTTTGTTAAAAATATATTAATTTTATTATTTGGACCTAGAAATGTCAATTTATTATAAGTTGAGATAATTTTATTTTATAGATAGTTAAAATAAATAAAAATTAGGTATTTAATATTGATTTCTAGGCCCCGACTAGGCGCTGCCTAGGCCCCGCCTAAGCGCTCTAGGCGCTGGTCGAGTGCCTAGCGACTTTTAGAACACTGAGTTTATGTCACAATGTATTAGGTGGACATAATTTTTTGCTAAAAAAAGTATTTTACATTTGCCAATAAAAATACATATATTTGTTCCAACGTTACAACCGGCGGATCATGTTTAGGATTAAGCCATGGGTGTAACGAAAGTTCGAGAAAATAACGACATTTAATTGAGCTTGAACTCAACTCTTTTATCAATATTAATGAGTAAAGCTCAAGCTAAAATAGAGTTGAACTATAGAAAAATACATAAAATTCATCTTTTTGACTTGTTAACTGAACGAGTTTTAAATGAACTCGAGAGCTCGAGCTCTTAAGGAGCCGAACTCACAAACGATACATTTAATTTAACAGTTCTAGATTAAGGTATTGGGTATCTGCACAATATAATGGAGAACCATGGCGAAATGGGAAATGAGGAGGGTTAGATCCTACTGGCACCGAGTTTTATATTGTTGCCTCAACATGCACACCAAGTTTTTTACTGTTGGATCAATATACAAACATATTGATCCTTAAATTACTCAGTTAAATGGTAACAAACCCCAGAAGCTTGTGCAATTATCATTTCCTCTTCCATAACAATAAAAAGACTTGCAACCACCATATAAGCCTGACGATCAATTCCAATGTCTTATGGAACACATGTACACATGATTGAAGAACAACCAACCATTTATCAACTTCATACTTCACAAAATGATCATAATAATATTGCATGGATCCCACTCTTATTGGCTTAAGAAAACTACACAAGGATCCTAGAAAAAAGAGTGGTTTTGCAACTGACAAGAATGTTTCTATCTTATGTGGTCACTGGACAAGCGCGAAACCGTAATCCCATGAGTCCCAAAGGAAATATTAGAGAAGATTCTTTTAGGTATCATCCAGAACGTTGGTAATAATCGATCAGAAGCAGCACTCCTCCAATATACAACAGCAACAGATGGCAGCAAAACTGCACATAAAAAAACATATAGAAAAAGGAGAAGTTATTGCCCTTCAAGAGAGATATACTTGCTTTTAAGATCCTCGAGTTTTTTACAAATTTCACTGAAGTAAATGTCGGCAAGATAAGTAAATCAACCGGTTGGAGCATTCCCTAATCATTTCATCTTTTACAAATCTTTCCTCTTTCCAGTGTAATTTGTGTATTTTTTTTTTATTTTTTTTTTTATTTTTGTATAGACAGAAAAAGACTTTCTTTGCCTTGATTATATGCATGGGCACCGCGACTTGATGCAAAATGTTCTTAAAAGCTTTCGGGCAAATACTTTGAGTATAAACTCTTAACTTCACTTCAAGCTATATCATCCAAGTGTAAACGGGGTTGAAGGGAATTGCATTCATAGCTACTCATTGTGACTGAATAAACAGACTCAACTGATTACTGATAGTCATACATTCCACAACCCACATATAGAATTAACACAAAACAAGCTCCTCAATCCTCATAATTCCACCACAAATCAAACAATGAAGATTTTTCAATCCAGTGTATCCCTACACAACATATCTAAATACATCCAGTGCACCAACTAACAAAAAACGGACAACACGCAAACACACAAAAGCAGCTTCAGCTGCTCGCTCGAAATTTTGAATTAGTCATAGCAAGAACTTAAAACCAAAAGTTCATTCAGCAAAGAGGGCATGCTTGAAAAAGGTTGGTCACCTACATACTTTTAACTTTTCATACACGAAGAATTAAATTTCCGTTCGTGTAGCTACCCCATAATTCATCATCAAGACCATTCATCAAAAGAGAGCAGATTCTAAATTGTGAAAGATAAAGGAAAATGAAGCTATCTGTTCTTATATCATCAGCAAAGCGAGCAGAACGAAATAAAAAAAGGAAAGGGAAAAAAATTGAACATACCATCCCCGTAGAAAGGAGATACAATCAGGGCCATCATGGTGATGGTGATGATTGCAATGGTAGACCTGGGTTGGAGGCGCCGGCGGAGCATACCCTTGACCGAAATACTCTTGGTAACCACCTCCAGGTTGTGGCGGCGGTGGATATGGATACGACGACGGCGGAGGCGGCGGATATGGGTAGCCATCTGGCTGAGGTGGGGCAGTTGGATATCCCGCCGGAGGAGGGTATACTGTCCCGTACCCTGATAGATCAAAACAATTACATCATAAACTCGTTAAGAACACACGAAATTTCCGATCAAATTAACGATCGCGATACGATATTTGTGATAAATAAAACACACGCACACACAATAACGAAAGAGCTGAAGAAATTGACCTGGGGGAGGGTAATTTTGCTGCGGTACTTGCTGATAACTCATGGTTACGATCTTATTCCTCTCCCAATCGTCGCCGGAAATCGTCCTTGAGATCGAGTAGGGACAATATTTTCCGGCAGGAGAGGATTTTGCGTCGTCTTTGTTTATTCACGGAAATGATGGACGGCCAACAGATGTGATCTGCTAGGCTTCAGCTCATATATTCATGTCGGTGTTGTTTCACACCCAATAAAATGGTAAACTAATCTTCTTCACCAAATTTATTTATTCATTACTAATTTTAGGGGTGTAAACTAAAGAGCCAGTCAAGCCTTTAGCGAGTTTATAATCCAGCTCAAGTTCAACTCGTTTATTAATATTAATAGGTCGAGCTCGAGGTTTAACGGGTCAAAATTTAATCGAACCATAGAAAAATACATTAACATCATATTTTGAAACTTTAACAAACTTTATCGAACGGAACTCGTATCATTAAGTGAACGAGTCGAACTTGGCTCATTAACTAATCAAAATTGATCACATGAGCGATTTGTTTAATTTAGCATCTCTAACTGCTAAACAAATAGATACTTTTAACATTTTCCTACCACATGATTGTTCATTGTATAGTCAGGATGTTCTGGAAATATGCTAATGCTAATGCTAAAAATACATTATTAGCAAATGTAGCAGTCTTGAGAGTAATATTTTTATGACTTTATGAACGTAAGCAACCGATAATAAGGAAGGAGAATCAGCAATAGCGTGTTGACCATTTTCCAATAAGGTTAGAACACAAAATCAAGAAAAATAGTACCTCCCCCCAAAAATCACACGGTTAAGCAACTTCTAATTGAAGATAGATTTTATTTATTTTTTTTTTTTTTCTTCTCTTTCTATCTATATATAATAATATAATAAGTCCCTCTATAAAACCCTCCATCAAGCTCGCTCATAACATTCCATTCATCACCAGTCCATCTCAATTCAACTCAAAGAAACCCAAATAAAAAATGAACCCCCACAACCCGGAATCCGGATCCGCCAAGTACCCGGAAGTGTCCTCCTCCTCTGCCGCCGCCGTCAATCCGCCTCCAGTAACCGAGAACGCCGAGAAATGGGGGACCCACGTGATGGGGACGCCGGCGGTGCCCACGTGTCACCCAAACAACCAAAAGGCCGCCCTTTGGGGCGCCGGCGACCAGAAAGAGTACCAAAACCACCACCAACCCTACATCCAATACACGCCGATCGAGAGGTCCACCGGCGACGGGCCACTGGACTCGGTCCTCCACAAGTTCAACTCTTGGAGCGCCAAGGCTGAGTCCACCGCCCACAACATCTGGCACAACCGTATGCACCTGCTAATCTCTCTCTCTCTCTCTCTCTCACACACACACACACACACACACATCTAAAGATTGTATTTTTTATTTTTTCCCCCAAATTGAAAAGAACAAAATAATAATAATAATAATAATAACAATTTTGGGCTTGTTTTTTTTTTTTTTATTGCAGTTAGGACTGGGTCATCGGTGTCTGAGGCGGCCTGGGGGAAGCTCAACCTTGGGGCGAAGACCATTACTGGAGGTGGGTTCGAAGCTCTGTACAAGCAAACATTCGCAACTTATCCAAACGAGACGCTCAAGAAGACTTTCGCGTGCTACCTATCGACATCCACCGGCCCAGTTGCCGGGACTCTATATTTGTCGAACGTGCATGTTGCTTTCTGCAGTGATCGCCCCTTATCCTTCACTGCCCCATCGGGACAGCTGACGTGGAGCTACTACAAGGTACTACCTTTATTATCATTATCAATATTAATGGTTGATTGATTTTTGGAGGTTGTGTTTATATTTGAAATGATGTTTTAACTTGGGGCAGATATTGATACCTTTGCCCATGATTGGGAGCATAAACCCGGTGATCATGAGGGATAATCCGCCAAGGGAAAGGTACATACAGATTGTCACGACCGATGGCCACGATTTTTGGTTCATGGGCTTCGTCAATTACGAAAAAGCCAGCCATCATCTCTTTGAGACCCTCTCCACTTTTGCAGCACCTGGAATTCCAATGCCACAGCCCTCAGGGCATCATTAATTGAACTTCAATGAATATCAGTTTCTCCATGGATGGTTACTTGTTCTGTGTATTACTTGTTCTGTGTATTATTTATTCTATCCTCTTTTGGGATGTTTGTTTGTTTGTTTGTTTGTTGAGTTTTAGTAGTCAGCACTTGTTCTCAATAAAAGTTACATTTCAGACAACACATATGCTTGCCTCATTACTTACATTTAGTCCTTGCTGGATCGAAACATAGTCCTTGGCATGTCAATTGAAAACATGTATCAAACAACTGCATAGCTCAAAAACATAGCGTAAATAGAGGACAAAACATTTTTTACAGTTTTGACAACGTTAATGGATGCTATCATGTCCAAATGTTTCACTGTTTCAAGTTCTCACTAAAAGTGTGATGATCTCACTAGAAGTGTGATAATAGTACCGACAAAAAACAGAACTGCCTATGCGGCTGGTTCCCGGGAATCCATGCAAGAGCTTTGATGCATGCATGATGAATAATCAACGCTTCTTCTTGCTTCCCTTGGCAGCAGTGGATTTTGATGGGGTCGCAACCAGGTAGATGAACAAGACAACAAAAGATACAACCGAAACAAGAGATCCATATTTTGCCAAGAGTCTCTGTGAGGAGTAAACGTCAAGTTTAGCTCAAATATGTAGCAAATACTTGTAAAGATAAATTACACAAACATATCTAGATTTCCCCAAATTGGGTATCCACCAAAATCAACAATTATGATGCTATGTTGAGCATGAAATTCAAATACTGAGCTGTAGTTGTTTTGTTTTGTTTCTTTTTTTTTTCTTTTTTAATTCCAAGCACCTCAACAATGACATTTTCATAAGCTGTCAGCTAGCAACAAAATAGATGATACACAGAATAAAATGATTCACTTCCAAATCGAAGATAGTTAATAGTCTCACCTTAGCCTAATTCATTTCAGGAGCCGAGCCGCCACAGATCATTTCCAATGCAAAAAAACAAGAAGGTGAGAAAGATGTTACTTACAAAAATTGAATGTAAAGCAGAAAGATGTGCCAAATCGCTAAAAAAGTTACCAAATCAAGCTTCTTCTCTTGTGGCTTATCTGCTAGAACGTCGAGAGGCAAAATTGAAGTTGAATACGCCTCCTGAAGTAGTCACCCACTTAAGAACAATGATAGATTTATAAATATCATAAAAGTACAAGTCAGGTGAATTTCAAACCTGTAAGGCGGCCTTTGCAGGAACACGGAAAGTTATAACTGCTGGTGGCCCATAAAATAGAGTTTTTGTTTTTGCCTCCAGCTCAAAGGAATGTGATAGAACAGCCCCTCTGAGTAAAAAGGATAAAGAGATTAATAAGAGCAGGTGCAGAATAGCCGAAGTGAGATTAACCACTTTTCTTTCGTTCATAGGTTCTTTGATGATGACTTACACATCAATCATTTCCCATGAAATTGAGGTGTTGCCACTGACTACTTTGAATACCTCTGGAGACCAGCTATCATCATTGAGTGTTACATCATATGCAGTCCTGAACGGGTGGAATAATTTTGCATCAGAAAATCATTCCATGATGAAGGTCGAATCAAAACAAGAGCTATCATGTAGTTGACAATTAAAGCTCCACAAAGTACATTTCAAGGAGTAGCTTAATATTCTATACATCGGTAAATTGTGATAATGTCAAAAGATTAATTGCCGAAAACATCAACGTAATTCGCTGAAGAGCAAAAGCACAACACAAGTACAACAACCATGAATTTGATCATACACAAATTAACTGCTAATACGTGCAGGTACAGGATTCGTTCTTTCCTTTACGGATTAAAAGAGAGGCTTGGTTTTATCGAATTTGTGGTTGGATCAGCTAGAGAAAGGGTGAATTCTGATTTCTAACATAAGAACTATAAATAGTGCATCAACATATGTCTGCATTATCATGTGCTCAACCGGGTGGTAATTACCTATATATTCCAGAATGGATTGCTGTTGACAATCGAATTTCAAGTATTAGATCAACCCTAGTGTTCTCGAGCAAAGGATAAAAAAATTTACACCTTGAATAATGAAAATTGAATCAAGAATGTGAACTAATCCTGACCTAACTTTTCAAAACTCCAAAAGAGAAATAAAATACCATAAACCCATCAAATTTACCATCTAAAAAAAAACAGATCTGACTAAAAAAGGCGAAGGGAAATTATAACATACGCGGATCCTTGATTGTACACATCAATGGAGACGGAGATACGTTCAGAGCTGGGCTTGAGCCGGGTCAGCGACGCCTTTTTATGGGCCACGATAAAAGGGCCGTCGGAGCTGGCTATGACCGATACGGCGAATAACAGAGCTGCCAGAACACAAATTGCAGGTCCGATGATCAACTTGGCCATCGCTTAACAGAACAACGGCGTTTTCGAGATGCAGCTGGGGAAATAGGAGATTCAGACCGTAACAAAGAGATTGAAGTGGTTAGGGCTTCTTTACTCTAATTCCGATTACTTGTAATACTGAAGACAACTTGTAAATGATGATTTGCCGTAAAGAATACTATATAAATGATCCGCTCTTGAGCTCGGATTAAATAGTTATTTAAATAATTCTTAGAAAATAAAAAATTTAAATAAATTTTCATTGTTCCAATTCAGCTCGCTAATATTGATGAACAAACTAAACTCGAACTCATTAAGTTAATGAATTGAGTTCGACTCTGATTCGATAAGAACTTAAGTAGGGGCTTTGCTTGTATATATAGCTCCCTATTTAAGTGAAATTGATTAAGAAAATCAAAGTTGATAAAATTGGGTGAAGTTATCCAACATTATATTGACGACTATTTCCCTTATGATATTTTTGTGATTGGTCTCAAATCACTTGATAACCTTATATGTATTATTTTTTTGTTTAAATATTTGAATAAGAAGTTGAAAATAGAAAAGGCCCTATTGATCTTGGGGCTCATATCTTTTGGTGAACTTACATTTTCTATAAGGATTTGAAGCATATGGTGATGTACAAGGTTTATTAATCATCAGATGGATTTGGGTGACATTAGTGATTTTATTATCTTAATTTCGAACTAAATTTGTATGAAAAAATTAAGAAGCATATATGCATTCAAATCTTTAGCATCACTTGTTCCAGTCTTTCATCATCTAATTAATTTGTTACTTCATCTCAACTACAATACATAGACATACGGGTATAGAGATACAATACATCTTAAAATTTTATTATACGTACAGATACGACGACTCTATTTGTATTTTTGTATAATATTAATATATGTTTGCATTATAAAGATAATATAAACTGAAGTATTTCAATTATTATTAAAATTATTCAATCATACAGAAATAAAATCATGTAAATAATCACATATATATAAACTATGTCACGACTCATAAAAATGTTAAAAAAACAAGTAACTTAAATAATCAACATTAATTTTTTTAAAAAAAGAATTATATAAATAACCACATATATATAAACTATTTATTGACTCATAACAAAATAATTAAAAAAATATGTTAACTAAAATAATAATAAACCATTTTCTTTTTATTTTTTAAAATAAACCAGTGTATGTATGATCAGTAGAATCGTATAAATACGATACAAGCATGTTTAATACGTATACGTAATACGTCAGCCTCATAGAAGAGTCCGTCGACCCATATATATCATCTTGTATATCTTATAAAGATGAATAAGAACAACTGAAAATTAATAAACCCACTGCATTAATTAACTACTTGAAAGAACTCTAGGCCAAGGGACTCACACTCATTAAATACTATAAAAAAAAACAACAAATTTTCTCAACTAATAAGCCAAATTAAACAGAAAAAAAAAGAAGAAGCCAAGTTTGCCATAAATACACCCGA
>CACSLK010024787.1:245779-261580 GCA_902706635.1 Striga hermonthica
AATAAATAAAAAATACACATTTACAATGCATAACTATTTCACAAATAACTTCCGAGCAGAAGCAACAAAAAGAAACACCACAAACAGGGTACAATACACACAACATATAGTCACAAGACTCACAACGCATGTAGCCACAAATAAAAAAGAGAACCCAAAAACTATTAAAAACAAAATTTCACAACCTCCATTAACAGCAATCGTTTTTTTTTTTTTNNNTGGGTTTTCATTCAATCACAACAGAAATCATCAATGATTCAATGATTAGTAAAACCAGACAAACCTTCTCATCCATCGCCTGTCACAACTTGGGCTCTGTTGA
The DNA here is from genome assembly GCA_902706635.1 of Striga hermonthica. Taxonomy (NCBI): domain Eukaryota; kingdom Viridiplantae; phylum Streptophyta; class Magnoliopsida; order Lamiales; family Orobanchaceae; genus Striga; species Striga hermonthica. The sequence goes on from CACSLK010024787.1 coordinate 246,102, forward strand.
CCGGACATTACTGGTGCTACCAGCCGTCCGGTTCGTCTCCCCCATTCTCGAAGCCAGCGCCAGAACCTCCGGTGACATTTCCCAGCTGCCACTCTTCCTCCCCCAGCTCGACCGCTTCGCGTGGTGGTGGATCCCCGCCCGATCACCCTCATCAACTGTTGTCCTTATCTCCGGTGACATCATCTCACCCATTCTACCTTCTTTCCCAACATCATTATCGCTCAATTGGGCCTCGGGCTGGTCCAAAACATGACCCACATCTCCCCACACAGCCTTTCGGCCCATCTCGATGTCGTCACCCGCTTTTCCCATGTTTGGGCTCACGAAGCCCACCGATCTCGCAGGCTCTCGAGGCACCATGGCCCGGAAGTCGTTTTTGGAAGGGGGAGTGGGCCCACAGAATATTTCCTTGAAGTTTTTGACCACACCTTTGTTGTACGGGTTGGCTCGCCGGTCGTATCTATATCTGAAGTTCTCGTAGGTCGTCTGCAAAAACGAGCCACATGTTCAGGGAAAATGATCGGGCATTTCTTTTAGGCATAATTTATCCTTATGAATTCAAATGTGTACTTGATGAATAATTGAGTATAACCTGATTTGTACTGATCAGATAAAGATGGAAAGCTGTAAGGCCACCGACGAACCAAACTGCGATGAAAGTGTAGATAATCAGAACAATGGAAGCAGGAGTCTTGATCATTGCCTTCCATATCGAAGTCTGCTCGGTGGCCATGATCCTTCTAATGTAGACCCAGCAGAAACCAAAAACGTATATGCATAGCAGAGTTGTTGAGAAGACGAACATGAAAAAGAATCGGTAGTTTCTCTGCGTAACCACAACAATGTGAATAAAGTCGGATGCTAATATAAATAGCAGTAAAACTGTGCAAAAGAACTATTTGCCCAACCATCTAAATCCACCTAAAATCTACAAAAATGTTCATGGTACGACATATTTTACCTTTGCAATTCTATGAATGAGAAAGGCGAAAAAAGGCCTCTGATATCTTTTTAAGTCTCGTCAACATCACAATTTAATACTTGACTGTTTAACTTTAATGGTGAAACCATGTTTTTAGGAAGCAAACATTTAATAGCCTTTTTGTTCTAACAGGAGTTGTAATAATACATAAGATAAGAAAGTTTTGTCCACTACCAATGCCAGTCCGAGTAAATTTATCTACTCAATGATATAGATCACCACTAAAGCAACTGTGCTGCAACAAGTGCTAATCGTTCATGACTCAATGAAAAACAAGTAAAAGTTTAAACACATCCACAACTCCAAACGAATTGGTGTTCCAAGCAATAGGAAATCATGCAAATATTCCCATTCAATAAATATTCTAAATTGTAACATAAAATCGCAAATAACCATATCCAAATTTACCAGTCTAGCTATCTAAAACCTTAGAGCAAAGCCAGAGTCAAATTCCTGTCAGGTTGATTATATAATATGCCTGTAAAGTTGTTCTGACACAAAAACCAACCTTAACAAAATGTCAAAACTAAGAAATATCAGCATGATAATTTCAGTACTCTCCAACTTACTGTTGTCATTTCAGTTCTGTCTCTCATTTCAGTACAATTTAATCACACATGTATCACATTGTGAATAACTTTAAAACATAAAAATAAAAAAAAAAACGAGATAATTAGGTCAACATCTCAATTAAATGAGATAGGAACTAGGACGCACGCCAGAACGCAAATTTTCAGATGCATGCAGTTATCTTACCAATCCTATGCATTGCCCAACCCAAGGGCAGTGGTGGTCAAATCTTTCAACACAGTTATTACATATCGAACAGTGTGAGCAGCGTGGGGGCCGATAAAGCATACACGTATCACAGTACTTAATTTTCACTGTGGTGCCATTAACTTCAACTTCCTTAATACGAGGCAAGCGCAATTGTGGAGTTTGAGCACCTTCCACCACATTCCCTTCGTAGCCTTCAGGTTCTGGCGGGTGTGCATTTCTAGGGATTATACCAGGATCTCTTCCAGAAGTTAACAAGAGAAGAATTAAGTCCTGAAAATTAAATTAAACAAAGTGAATAATGAACTCATGCATGACGGCTGCATTAGTTGATAACTGTTATTTGGCAACAGCCCTTTCTCCACAGATGTAGTGTCTATGAATGAAGTTATAATGTTATTTTGAAGAAAATAAATGAGGGGTTTCGGGACATCTCCTTGGAGATAGCCTTAAAGACAAAGATCAGACTTTTGGTCTACAATTTCCACTAAAACTTAAATCTCCCATTCTTACCGGCTGTACAGTTTCTGGATAAGCAAAATAATATACATAATATTTCAGAATAATAATTAAAAATTAAAAAAAAAAAAGAAAAAGGTATCAGTCTGCCTATCAAATAGACTCACTTCGTCCAGCCTCCAAGAAACAACAGGAATAACAAACAAATCGAGAAAGCCATCTATCTACTTCATAAAGTTGCACACGTGCATTCCTTTGAGAAAGCGGGGAGAACTTACATAAAACGTGAAAACAATTGCAATGACCATGATTGATGCTCCCCAGTTATCACTAAAATCATCCACTAGCTTCCTGGCAACGAAGGCACAAAAAACAGTGACTGGTGCCACAATCAGGATTATGGTGAGAGCCAGCGACCTTACATCTGGGCCAAAAACAAACCTTCCTTGAAGCAAAAATTTCTGTAACGAGAAAAGAAGTAAACAGTCAATATCACAATCAAGTATGACTAACTATTATATGAATCTTTGATCAGTGCTTCAGAGCAGGATTTTCAAAACAATGGTGAAAATAACGTGAGTACAATAGAACTCAGGATGAAGTAAATGAGCTGGAAGGAACAACAGTGCACACATCTCTGCTTCCCAGTAACATTTTTAAGTGACACTAAGGGTTTGATATGAGTGAGATCAGGGTATCATGCAATTTCAACCCTTAAAGAAGAATAGTACACCTCAAACAAAACAAATCAAACAACAAATTTAACTTTATACATTTTGAATATACTTTTCTCGAGTCATTGAAGTAAAATAACTGCTCTAAGCCTACATATGCAACCAAACAGAGAGAGCTAAATAAAGACCTAGCCCTATTCCGACATTCCTTTTTGTTTTCTTCCCAAGTAAAATCCAATCACCTAAGCAAAAGCACAATGACCAAAAATCCAGCTGACAAAACCTAACAACAAAATTTCACTCAGTCTAAAAGAAATGATGAAAGAGCTAGCTAAAAGATCAAATCTTTAACCAAGGAGAAAATACTCACTCAAATCAACATCAGAAAAAAATAATTATCAGGAAGAAAATTAAACAACTCACGTTGCTGCCCTTCCAGGTCTGGTAAACTCGGAGTTCATCCGACCCCTTTGCGGATCCAGATAACAAATCGGATCTATTAGGAGGAGGAACCACATACATGTTTCCTTTTCCCCCTCAAAAATCCCCCCTCTAGCTGAAATCTTTTAGCAGAAACCAGAAACCCTCACCACAAACAGATGGTTATACAAACAGTAATAAGACAACACACTGAGTCAGCTGCCGGAGACGCGTGCTCTTGTCAAACTTCCCGGCGAGCCGCTCAGCTGCGGAACCGATGAGAATTTTCCGGCACACAGGCCATGAGGCGGGGTTGCGCGTTTGGGAAGAACGGACCTTTTTTTTTATTTCTCTGTGTGAGCAAGTTGCTACTTTTTTTTTTCTGAACAGTGATATGCAATGTGAAGGTTCACGCTTTACAGTGAGGTGAAGATGATGTGGCGACTCCCTACTGGATTAACGGATGGATGGGTCCCGCATTGGGGTTTGGTTGTGGACTGGTTTTTCTCTTCAATAAAAATCATCTCATGTTTATTTTTGCCTCCAACAGTCGTAATCATGTGCTTAGCTTTTTTCAATTCTTTTTCACATAATTAACTTTTTCCTTGTTATTCAAATAATTCTTTTAAAAGAAATAAAAAATTATAAAAAATTATCATTGATTCACATAAATCTTTATATTAGCGTTAATTATAATTATTTTCTCGCGGTCCATGCAGCTTAACGATAAATAAAAAAAGTGTTTAAAACATAAAATGTTTTTATTTGTTCCAACAAAAATAACCAAGCATAAAGGTGTCTTTCCCCTCTATTGATTTCCCCAATTCTTAATTCTGTTTTTAATCTTTTTCTGCATAATTTACCTTGTTTGCAGAACTAATAGTTAATTATCTTTATAAAAGAATTTAACCAAAATAGTGCCATATCGGTTCCATGGTGTAGTGGTTAGCACTCTGGACTTTGAATCCAGCGACCTGGGTTCGACTCCCGGTGGGACCTTTTTTTTTGTTTAGTAAAATTCTGAAGGAAGGAGTATCTCTATCTATTGTCTCTGCTCAATTGTGTTTGTGTAGTGTGCATCATTTTGCCTTAATTTCTTCTAAGCACTCTGTAATTTCATCATCAGTTATGTTCCATCGGCAGCCACAAAGGTAAAGATCACTTGCTTATTGATGTGAATCCATGACTCAGAATTTACAAACATTGCACTGAAAATGGTGAAGATTATAAAAAGAAAATTCATGTTCAAAGCAACAGAGACCATACAGCAAATTAAAATGCAACAAGTTGAAAGTAAAATAAATGAAACTTAAATTGCATCCTTGTGTGATATAAAATGATAAGGCCAGCTACATAGCAGCTACTACAAATGACACCCAAAACCCAAAAAAAACTATAAACACAAATCATCTGGGTAAATCAATATAAATTTACGGTCACGTCCAACTAACCTAACAGCGATCTATGCATACATTTCTCCACAACCGAAAGAAAAACAAGATTAATCAACTAATCACTTCCAAATTAACTTTCTCTGGCCCCTCATTGCTTCTTCCTTCCCATCGGAGTCACTGTCCCGTCAAAAAGCTCGTCTATATGCGTCTCTATATCCTCCGCCTGATACTTAACATACTTCTCCATCTGCCTACCTGGCGTAAAAATCTGACTGTACCTCCCCAAAAACGACCTGTAAGCCGGTATCACCATATTCGATATCGACACTCTCAGCTCCGACTGTAGCTGCTCGTCCCCCACCACCCATCCGCTCTGCGTCTTATGTATCTCGTCAAACATCACATTGAAGCTCTTGAACCTCTCCTTCAAAACCGGCTTCACAACTTTCCCGTTCACCGTCAGCCCCTCCGGAGTTAAACACCCGAGCAGCTTCCCCCAAGTCTCCCTTTGGTACCCTTTATGGTACTGCCTCATGTCAGACGATTTCCTCCGGTACCACCCGTCACCTATCAACCCGTTTACTTCTTTACCCTTTATCTTTTTCAGCATGTATCGACCATTGTTCATCATGAATATCGACTTGAGCGAAGCATCCTTGTAAAGCCGCGCTTTCCCTTCCATGTTCGAGTCGAGCAAGTCAAGCACTTTCGTCACTTGCGTCTGGAGACCCGATTCCCCAAACACTTGCCCGAGCGTGTTCTTGTACTCGCACGCGTACTCAAGATAGTTCATTGTGTATTTAGTCAACGGGTGGACGGCCCCACCGGGAACCTGCGATTTACCCGTGTCGGACTTAATCGAGCTCTCCAGCTCCGCGAATATCAAGATCATGGCTTCCCCGAGCCGGCTACGGATCGTGGATGCCTCGGTTTTTATTTGATTCAGCATCTCGTCTGGAAATAGGGTGTCGTCGGGAGGGAGGTCGTCACGCAGGGCTTCGTACACGTCGATGAATTTGAAGAGCTTCTCGGCCGCGCGCTTCGTGAGGGCGACCGCCTGCGCGAAGTTAAGTAGCTGAGCCAAGACCTCGTGTGCCACGCTTCCAAAGAGGTCTTCGGAAGCTTCCGAGAACACGGCGTCCGAGAGCTTCCTCTCCAAAGGGAATTCGGTTGACGTGAACTGGCGGAAGATGCGTATCCACGACTCGATCTCGCGCTCCAACGTTTCCCATTTCATCTTGTGGACAACGTCGTCGATGCTGTGTTTTCCAAAGCCGAGCTTGTGGAGCCTCTCTTCGAGAAAGTTACGCCTCGCTACGAAGTACACGTGGCGGCACTCGGATTCGTGTCCCCCAGAGACCATTGCCTTCGATATTCGGATTAGGTCCGACAAGACCTGATCCGAATACCCGCATACAACAATGTTGTTACTGGTCTTGATTGTTTCCTCTTTAAGTTCTATATCTGCGTCCTGATTCTGCAGATTCGGACTCGGATCGTTTGCCTCCTGATGATCCTCGAGGAGAGACTTGAACTCCTCCTCGAGGTACAACATGGCGCATTGCAAGACACCCCCAACGATGTTGATGGAGCATGTGTACTTATCCTCGGTCGAAAATTTCATGAGCTCATTTGATAGTGAAGAGAGACGATTAACCGACTCGATGAACGAGTCGGAATCTTCCTTAGCGAGCTGGCTCCATTTCGCGCACGGTTCGTAGTCCCTGACCTTGGCCTCGACGAGGACAACAAACTGCTCGACGCAGATTGGGACATCAGGCAGCTGGTTGTCCTCGTCATGCTCTTGTAATTGCGAGAATTTTAGCAACGAGGAGATGAAATTATCGATCTCCTCCGAGACTTGGGTGAGATCAGGCGGAGAGGATGGCTCAGGATTCGGCTCGTTGGCATCTGGGGCAGTGATGTAGTCGTAGTCCGGTGGAGATTTGGGAGATGAGACAATGTCGACCTTGCTGTCTTCTTGATCTCTCGCGTTCGAAGATTTGTTGTGGTCGTTTTTCGGGTCTTCATTTTCGTCGGTGGTGTTTTTATTGTGGTCGTCCTCCTCCTCCTCGTCTTGGGATTTTTTGGAGGCGGTTGGCTTGTCGTCTTCGGAGTCGACGGTGAATTTTTCGGGGAGGTGTGTGTGGTCTTTAGAATCCATGGAGCTTTGTGAATTGAATTTCTTTTTTGTGAAATATTTGTGAGGGAGATGAAGTTAATGAAAGTGGAAAGATGAGGAGATGGTGGAAAATTTGACCATTTGGAGAGGAAACGCAGGACAATAACTGGGCCGAATGAGGAGGAGATGGATTAATTATTGAAACAAATAAATTAGAAAATGTTGTTAAGAAATGATGTTTTAGTTGTCAAATTTAGAAAAAGAAAAGAATTGAAATGGTCGTTGGTGGTGGTTATTGTTGTGAGATGGAAAAGAGCATCATTTGTTGTGGAGACGTACGTGCATATATTTAGTATGGGAATTTTGCATGGGTGGATCTAACCTTTTTTTTTTAATCATATATTTAGTATGGGAATTTTGCATGGGTGGATCTAACCTTTTTTTTTTTTAATCAGTTAAATAAATTTATATTGATCAAAACGTAAAGTCATACAACCAAAATGACTTTTAAGAGCGTAGCGGGTAGCCACAAGTCGGTTCCTCACTCGCAAGAGAAAAAATAACGAGGACAACCACAATCCGGTTGGTCACTCGCGTAACAAAATCGTCCAAGTGCAACCACACTTCACAACAACCAACTCAAAGATTACCGAGACACCTCCTCTCGAATTCGACCAAAACACTCGGGTAATTAGCAAAGATAGATCGATAGACATGAGTCTTTTACCTTTTTAATCACGAGGCTTGGAGGTTGGCTTTCATTCTCAAAGATCAACCGATTCCTCGCATTCCAAACAAAGTACACGGTTGCCGCAAGCGCCGCTTTCTTCAATTTGGCTCTCCAAGACGTGCCTTTTCCTTCTTTTTTGGTCCATTTAAGGGCGCCCTTGAGTGTGATTGGCCTATGTCGGAGGCTCACCTAAGTTCGAATTTCACTCCATATTTCCGAGCTAAAGGGGCATTCGAAGAAGAGGTGCTTCGAGGATTCGTGTTCGACTCCACAAAGGGGGCAAGTCGGGTCTTCATTGAGGAACTCAAGGCGATCTCTCGTTTGGAGTCTATTCATCACTCCAAGCCATAAGATGAAGGAGTGCTTGGGGTGTTGCAACTCCCCCAAACAACACCGGTCCATGGCTTCTCGGTACCTTTAGGACGGAGAAAATTATAGAACTTGCTAGTACCGTCTTGTTTATCACGAGAGCTCCAAGTACGGAGAAAGCCTTCCGCACCACGAACACTACCCGCTTTCTCTATCAAGCCTTGTCGGACTTCAAAGAGAGATTTAAAGAGAGGGGAGTCATTCTTGGATACTTGCAAATCCCAAATTATTTTCTCCTTTAAGTAGATGTTATGAATCCATTTGTACCATAGAGAGTCCTTCTTGGCTTGCATATTCCAAAGAGTCCTCATGAGGAGGGCTCGGTTCCAAGCATCCAAGTTCCGAAGCCCCAACCCTCCTTCCGATCGTGGCGTACACAAAGTATCCCAAGCAACGGGGGCTTTTTTGGAACCCCATAAGTATCTCCTACAAAGTTGGATGATTTTGATGCGAACAATTCCAGGCAAGTGGAAGATGCCCATCCAAAAGCAAGCAATGCCTTGAATGACCGAATTTATTAATTCCAATTTACCGCCATAAGAGAGGGTATGGCTCCTCCACCCACTAAGTTGGCTATCAATTTGATTAATCATTTCGTTAAATAGTCTCCCAGTGATTCGGCCCGCGGTAAGGGGAACTCAAAGGTACCGGAATGGCATAGGCCCGCTCTTCAATTTAGTTTCATCAAGGATTGACTCCCGGTCTTGCTCTTTAACACCGGCCAAGTAGATATTGGACTTAAGCACATTCATTTCGAACCCCAATTTCGTCCCAAAGTCTTTTAAGCAATCCATGAGCACTTGGATTGACCCGAGTCCCCCCGGGAGAGGAGCATGAGGTCATCGGCGAAGACTAAGTGGGATATTTTTAGCTTCTCACACATAGGATGAAATTTAAATTTTGGGTCATTCGCCGTGTTGCATTTGATGAGTCTAGAGAGGTATTCCATGCAAAGAACGAAAAGGAAAGGAGAGAGCGGGTTACCTTGCCTTAGTCCGCGAGCACCTTTGAAAAAGCCTTTAAGGCTTCTGTTGATGGATAGGGAGTATGTGGGTGTGGTGACGCACTCCATGATCCACTTGGAGAAAGCCGGTGGGAAGCCTAAGCCCTCAAGCATTTGCCTCAAGAAAGCCCACGAGACGGAGTCGAATGCTTTGCGGAGGTCGATCTTGATTAAGCATCTCGGGGATACTCTTTTCCTCAAATATTGACGGAGTATGTGGGTGGATCTAACATTGATGTTAGAGGTTATGGCACGTTGTTTCGAGTCAATTATTAAAATTACCAAAAATTAAAGGGTTATATTAGTAAAAGTCATATTAAAATATCTAAGTTAGCTAAATAATATTTATAGAATGTCCGAACCTAGATTATTAGTTATTAATATATTAATATTATTTGTCCAAACCTAATTACGAAGCATGATTCTTCGCCAAGTAGGATTTTGAAGCACCAGAAGCAGCCACGTAGGCTCAGCGTATTCTGGAATTATATAGAAGGGGGATTGTTTGAAACAACATACATAAAATCTAGTGTCTTGGATTTTAACGCTAATAAAGCTTAATCAACTTTTGATATAAGATTTTATTTTGAGTTTCTAGTCCAAAATGATGAATTGATATCAAACATTTATAAAAAAACTTTTAAAACCCAACTAAACTAAAAAAAAAATAAAAATAAAAAATAAAAATTGAGGGCAGTTAATAAGGCAACTTATAAACTTTTACCCAGTTACCCTTGGGACAGTGGCAGTGGGACGTTTGCACACGTTTGGCACCAACCTACTAATCTTTTACTTCAATTCTCACCACCGCTAAAAAAAACCATCTGTCAATCTTCGGCCCAATTCCTAAAAACCAAACCCTAATTCACCCTTTCTCTTGCCCTCCGATTCTCTCCATAACATCTTTCCTCTCGATTCAAGGCGCATAAATCAAGATTCTCCAGTGGCCATATGATGATCAAGAACTGAATTGCACCATTTTCCTTCGGAAAAATCCGACCTTTTTTCTGAAGGTAAATAATACTTTTTTTTTTCAGTTATAATGTGGTACATGTTCCTATCTAATTTCTTCAGGGTTTGATTGTCTTGTTTTCCGTTTTCGTTTTCATGTTTGGTTTCTGAAGAATTATGCTTTCTTGGGTGAACTCGGGTTTTCTGCATTAGCTTGTACAAAGAATTGTGTTCTCATTTACTTGTTCTGTACTGAGAAACAGCATCTCTGGTGATCTAATTCGTAAATTTCGGCCAAGGGTTGGTAGTGAATGCCTTTCTTGCAATTAGTTATGCAACTGCTCTTTTCTGTGTGTTGCTGGAGATGAGGAAGGGGATTGCTCTTTTTAAAATGTGATCGGGATTACTCGGAGGTAATTAAATTGGTGAACCTGGATTTTGCATCGGGTTTTATCAATATCGACCACGTGTTAAAATACCAAATCACCAAAAAGCAATATCGTAAGGCTGACTATATTATCTCTTCCAATGGAATCAGTGATTGATGTATCTTTCAAGATGGTAGACCTCGTGTTACACTAAAAAGTTAATGACGCAACATGGACAATATTGTCTCTCAGTACGGAACCAGTCATCACGTGTATTAAATCAAATGATGAGCTCTGAAAATACTAGCTAGTATCTGGTAGTTGTTCTGAGTTTTGTGGTCATGCGTTTCACTTGTAGATATTTTTCTTACTTTTCTGGCCATTCACAGTATTTTGTGACCACCATTTGTGAGACTAACTATGTGCCATCCCCAATGCAAAGTGTCCGAATCTTAGTTGTGTAAGTTAGCCTTGCACATCGATGCAGTATAATGCCCATAGGTGACTATGTTTGCTGGATGCCACCTATAATCTTATTAACAGTAGTGGTCTGTATGCAGATTATTGAAGATGGATCGCAGTCCTTAGTATAACTACTTCAAATTATTAATATATTATACTCATTCAAACATAATCACAAATTTCATACGAAAACTGATGAATCTTAAACTTAATTTTCCAACATCTGAAATTGTACGGTGGACATGGAAAATTAGTTATGCATTAATGTGTTTTTTAGCCCTCCAATTTTCATCTTTCTGCAAGGTTGAAATTTGTGGCAATATCTATGTTTTTGGGCAGTTATTATTTTCTGACCCCTGTATGCGTTATGAGTGAGTAATAACATGGCTTCATGGTATACTTATCTGAATGTTTTTCTCATTCATCTTTTTTCTATAGTGGGTTTGCTGGGGACGCACTTGTTCTGACAGACATTGTGTAAGAGACCATGGGAAGTGCTTTTAATCCACACATTCTGATTGAGAAGCTGTCGAAGCTCAACAGCTCACAGCAAAGTATAGAGAGTATCCTGATAATTTTTCCAACTTGTTACAAATTTTTCCAACTAGATCAAAATGGCTCAATTAAATTCTAGTGCTTCTTCTATTAGTGAAGTTTCTAGAAAAAAAATATATCAAACGACGCAACGCACCTTGGGTCGCTATGGGAACAGCCTCCTTGTATAATTACAAGGGTAAGGTCTGCGTACAACTGACCCCCCAGACCCCAACCTGTTGGGAATATACTGGGTATGTTGATGTTGATGATGTTGATGTTAGCTCTTTATCAATTTATACAAATTTTATATATGGTTTAGCTTTTTTAATGACATTTTAGTGCCAGTTATGTTGTGTATTTGCATTGATATTTTATTTTTGCAAGACTAGATTGTTCATCTTGCAAAATTTATGATTGTCAACCACCTTGATTTTTTTTTTTTTTTTAGTAGTGAACATCTGTTTATTTATCTGCTTTCAAAAGGGAAGGGTATAGCTACCATACAGATATGGTCAAAAAATGCTTTTCTGTCTGCATGATTTAAGCCATAATCTGTTTCCTCTGTACTATTCTGGACATAAATGTGTTCTTGTTTCCTGCTTTTTTTTTTTTTTTTTTCTTTTTTTTACCTTGACACAATTAAGCTCTATCACACTGGTGCATTTTTCACATGAACAAAGCAAAACAAGTCGTGGAAACTTGGGACAGACAGTTTCATTGTGCTCCTCGTGAACAGAGGTTAGCTTTTCTGTACCTTGCCAACGACATTATCCAGAATAGCAGGCGCAAGGGTGCCGAGTTTGTTGCTGAATTCTGGAAGGTTCTTCCGAATTCCCTTCATGATATGATTGAAAATGGAGATGAGTTTGGGAAAAATGCTGCCTTGCGCTTGGTATGTCTAATTTCTTGTGCAACCGCTCAAAATTCTGCATTTACTCTTTAGTGACCTTAGTAAATGAAAATGTAAGAGGTGGTAGAAAATCGGGAAGAAAAGTTTCATCTGATAAGATTTTGTTTGTATATATGTCCTGTGTGTAAGTATACATGTACTTGTAAGCTTTTCTGGTGTGATTCTCATCTATGTCTTCCCACAATCATTCTAAGAGTTATGGATAAGATTTTGCGTCAGTAAAATGGCAGTTGTGTTTTGATAGTTGAAACTTAACTTTGCATTAAAGGAAAAAGAAATCAAGACGTGTTGTTTAGTTACTATCGTGTGAGATATGTTGAATACCATTTAAGAATCCGAATCTGGTGTGGCTTATTTTGTAACCTTAAGTCTTGCAGATCAATATCTGGGAGGAGCGAAAGGTATTTGGTTCTAGAGGTCAAATTCTCAAGGATGAGTTTGTGAAAAGGCAATTAGACAACAATAATAGGAATTTGAAACATGCTGCATCCAAACCGGTACTGTTGTCGATTTCTTTTTTTTTTTTTTTTTTTTTCTTTTGTTATTATTGTTTCTGTGTGTGTACACGGCTTGTGCACTTTACCTTTGCTAATTCCATTTTTTTACCCGCTTTTTGCAAGCAGCATTCACCCATTGCTCCTGATCACCTTTGCAAACAGTCATCACCTGGTGTGAATGAGCTGGACAAGCTAATATCTGGCTATCAAGCTATCTATAGAAGCCAATTGGATGAGGAAGCCATTTTCAACAAATGCAGAAATGCTATCAGCTACATTGAAAAAGTGGGTAAAGACATCGAGGGTGAATACGGGTTAGGTATGAGCTCCTTCTCTTATGCATATCTTTTTTTTTTATCTATCTAATTTTGGGACACTATACCCTGTGATAATCTAAATTTTTCTTGGTTCAATTTTTGTGGGAAATTTGAATTAGGTCATGTCGACAGTAGTGTCACAGATGAGCTGAAGGGGCAGAATGAGATATTGAGGGACTGCGTTCAGCAGCTAGCTGTAGTTGAATCTTCCAGAGCTAATCTTGTATCTCTCTTGAGAAAAGCTCTCCACGACCAGGTAGATCTTTTAGAAGTTTATGTTTACTCTGATTTAGTTTTACGGTTTTACCCTCTTCTTTTCCCCCAGTAACTTTTAGCCACTTCTGCTATCTACAGGCGTATAAACTGGAACAAGTCAGGGAACAACTTCAGGTAAACAAGCGTTCGTTTGCTCAAAACTGGGTTCTTTTAAACCACGTTATGTATTGTTAGGCAAAACCGTTAACCGTGAGGCCATCTCACATTTTTCAGGCAGCCCAAACACGATCTGAACAAGCAGACACTATATACAGGCAGCTGCTGGGTAGCAACAACAGCGCAGCACCACAACAAGACACAATCCCACCGAATTTCATTCCGGGACCCACCGAGCAATCATCCTCCGCTACACCGTACACTCCGCAGTCCCCGTTCCCTGCAAATCCCAACGACCCCAAATCAGCAGCCGCCGCTGTAGCTGCCAAGCTGACAGCCTCAACTTCCTCTGCCCAAATGCTCTCTTTCGTCCTCTCATCCCTCGCCTCCGAGGGCGTTATCGGCAATACTAATAATACTAACAGCAACAATAATAAAAATGATAATAATAATAATAGTCTGTTGACCAAAGACCATTTGGGCGAATATCAGTCGGAAAAACGGGCTAGGATTGGAGATGAGCACCACTTGTACATCCCCCAGCAGTCGATTGCGCCTGACGTGTCTCACGAGGCGGATGCCGACTCAAAACCTCCACCACCGTCATCTCCGCCGCCCGTGCAGCCTTTGCCGCCACCTGTGCAGCCTTATCCGGTGCCACAGTACATGCAAACGGCAATGCCCGTGACTTATCAGGTGCCAATGGTGGTGCAGCCGGGTTATGCTCCGGTGGCTCCTCCGGTTGGTTCTGTATTTTCTCCGGCGACAAATTCTTACCAGTCTTACCCGCCGCCGGAAAGTGGGTTCTACAGCCAGCCACCGATGGCACCGATGAGCCGTCAGTAGTGAGGACTTTTAGAAGTGTTTGATATTAAAGCTTTCTTTGGGATTGTTTTACACATTAGTGTGAAGTGTTTGAGATTTTTTTGTTTTTTTTTTTCCTTTTTTTTTTGTATGTTGAGGGACTTGATGGTACATAAGGTTTTTTTAGAGTTTGCAGGTGGTTTGTAATTGAGTTTCACCTAATTTGATGTTTCTTATGGAGTTAAGATGGTAGTTTTCTTATTAGCATTTTTTGTTTTTATTTCCTAATTAGTGGAGATTCTAACTAGTATGTTTAGTTATAATAATAGTTACTTTGTTTTTACTTTTTAAGCTGTATTTGGGAATTATAGAGGAAAAAGTGATATGCAAGTAGTAATTTTTTTTTTTTTTTTTTTTAATTTTTTAACGAGATTAATATTGATGGAACAAATAAAAATAGTTTGTACGTTGTATTTATGGCTGTAGGTGTTTAGTCTTGGACCGGTGGTGCCTAGAAAATTAGAAATACGGTTCACTGTTGATTGACTTTGTTGGAAAGTGTAGGGAACCCCCCAGGTCAGGTACACATTAAATTAATTAAAATTGACACTTATGTCCCACGAAAAATAACTTGACAAATTCTTGTTAATTAAATCGAAACTTATGTCCCACAAAAATAAATTCACAGATTTTTATATGAACAGTAGTTTAATTGTTAGGCAAGTGGTTTGCCACAGTTTATGATTAAAAATGTATACTTTGACTATCAAGTGTTGTTTATGCTGTTTATATTATTAGTATAACATTTTTGTAATGAATGTCTTATCCCTCTCTATGTATTAATCCAAAACGTGTTAAGCCTAGATGATAGATTCTCACGTTTCAGATGCTGATATGGCGAAAATCTATGTTCCGTCGTGAGGTTGTTTTTATATCATTTTTGCTCTTGAGTTAGGTTTGATGTTAGACATAAATAACTTTTATTATTTATTTCTTAACTCAACACCCGTGTTGTACATACTAGTGTATATTTTATAATGAAATGAGTATGTAAGAAAGATGAGTATAATATTGGCCGGCCCATCACATCACAAAAAATTAAATTAATTAGAAGCATGCATGGAGAGTTAGTTGAAGGCATTAAATGTTTGAGACATATATTATATATATGTATGTCTACTGTCTACATCCTATGAAGAAATTAAGAGTGATGAGATGCCCGCCATATTCTTCAACAAATGCATCCACATTTTAAATGATTTTTATTTATTTATACACACACATTTATTTTATTTTATTTTAGGACACAGTTATGACATCATCATCATCAT
>CACSLK010024787.1:273001-287667 GCA_902706635.1 Striga hermonthica
AAATAATCACGAAAAATGTGACAAAAATGGGACAAACAACTAACTAGGCGGAGTACGAAAGGTTGGTAAGCTAGACGGATGAGAGCTAGGCGAGAACTAGCTAGGCGGTGACTAGCTAGGCGGAGTACCAAAGGTTGGTAAGGTCGGCGGATGAGAGCTAGCCGAGGACTATCTAGGCGGGGACTAGCTAGACGGAGTGTCAATGGGAGCTAGGCGAGGACTAGCTAGGCGGAGTATCAAAGGTTGGTAAACTAGATGGATCGGAGCTAGGCAAAGACTAGCTAGGTGGAGACTAGCTAGGCGGAGTATCAATGGTAGCTAGGCAAGGACTAGCTAGGCGGGGACTTGTTAGACGGATTACGAAAGGTTGGTAAACTAGACCGATGGGATCTAGACGAGGACTAGCTAGGCGGAGTACCAAAGGTTGGTAAGGTAGACGGATGAGAGCTAGTCGAGGACTAGCTAGATAGGGACTAGCTAGACGGAGTACCAATGAGAGCTAGGCGAGGACTAGCTCGGCGGAGTACCAAAGGTTGGTAAACTAAGCGAGGACTAGCTAGGCGGAGTACCAATGGGAGTTAGGCGAGGACTAGTAAGGCGGGCATTGGCTAGGCGGAGTAACAAAGGTTGGTAAGCTGGGAGGATGGGAGCTAGGCGGGGATTTTCTAGGCGAGGACTAGCTAGGCGGTGACTAGCTAGGCAGAGTAAAAAAGGTTGGTAAGCTTGCAAGAAGGTGCTATGCGAGGACTAGCTAGGCGGACTACCAAAGGTTGGTAAGCTAGGCGGATGAGAGCTAGGCGAAGACTAGTTAGACGGAGACTAGCTATGCTGAGTACCAATGGAAGCTAGGCGAGGACTAGTAAGGCGGGGACTAGCTAGGCAGAGTACCAAATGTTGGTAAGCTAGGTGGATGGGAGATAGGTGAGGACTAGTTAGGCAGTATCTTGCTAGGCAGAGTACCAAATGCTGGTTAGCTAGGCGGATGGGAGCTAGGCGAGGACTACCTAGACGGGGACTAGCTAGGTGGAGTACCAATGGGAGCTAGGCGAGAACTAATTAGGCGGGGACTAGCTAGGCGGAGTAATAAAGTTTGGGAAGCTAGGCGGATGGGAGCTAGGCGTGGACTATCTAGGGGGGACTAGCTAGGCGGAGTACCAAAGGTTGGTAAGCTAGGAGGATGGGAGCTAGGCGAGGACTAGCTAGACGGAGTACCAAGTAGCTAGGTGAGGACTAGTAAGGCGGGGATTAGCTAGGCTGAGTACTAATGGTTGGTAAACTAGGCGAATGGAAGCTAGGCGAGGACTAGATAGGAGTGACTAGCTAGGCGGGATACCAAAGGTTGGCAAGCTAGACAGATGGAAGCTAGGCGAGGACTAGCTAGACGGACTACCAAAGGTTGGTAAGCTAGGCGGATGAGAGCTAGTCGAGGACTGGCTAGACTTGGACTGGCTAAACGGAGAGCTAGGCGAGGACTAGTAAGGCGGGGATTGGCTAGGCGGAGTACCAAAGGTTGGTAAGGTAGGCGGATGGGAGCTAGGTGAGGATTAGCTAGGCGAGGACTAGCTAGGCGGTGACTAGCTAGGCGGAGTACAAAAGGTTGGTAAGCTTGGCAGAAGGAGCTAGACGAGGACTTGCTAGGCGAACTACCAAAGGTTGGTAAGCTAGGCGGATGAGAGCTAGACGAAGACTAGTTAGGCGGAGACTAATTACGCTGAGTACCAATGGAAGCTAGACGAGGACTAGTAAGGCGGGGACTAGCTAGTCGGAGTACCAAAGGTTGGTAAGCTAGGCGGATGGCAGCTAGGTGAGGACTAGCTAGGCCGTGACTAGCTAGGCAGAGTACCAAATGCTGGTTAGCTAGGCGGATGGGAGCTAGGCGAGGACTAGCTAGTCGGGGACTAACTAGGCGGAGTACCAAAGTTTGGAAAACTAGGCGGATGGGAGCTAGGCCTGGACTAGCTAGGCGGGGACTAGCTAGGCGGAGTACCAAAAGTTGGTAAGCTAGGCGGATAAGAGGTAGACGGATGGGAGCTAGGCGAGGACTAGCTAGGCGGAGTACCAATGGGAGCTGGGCGAGGACTAGTAAGTCGGGGATTAACTAGGCTGAGTACCAAAGGTTGGTAAGCTAGGCAGATGGAAGCTAGGCGAGGACTAGCTTGGCGAGGACTAGATAGGGGTGACTAGCTAGGCGGGGTACCAAAGGTTGGTAAGCTAGGCTGATGGAAGCTAGGCGAAGACTAGCTAGGCGGACTACCAAAGGTTGGTAAGTTAGGCGGATGAGCGAAGACTAGCTAGCCGGGACTAACTAGGCGGAATACCAATGGGAGCTAGGCGAAGACTTGTTAGGCAGGGACTAGCTAGGTGGAGTACCAAAGGTTGGTGAGCTAGGCAGATGGGAGCTAGGCGAGAACTAGCTAGGTGGTGACTAGTTGGGCAGAGTACCAAAGGTGTCGCAGCACGCCGGTGCAACGCGCACCTCGTAATCCTACAGGTCGGCCTTTCAGCAACGGCGAGCGTAGGCGCGACACCTTATGCAGATCGGTCTGGCATTGAACGCGAAGAGTTATGCTGCGGCACTTCGTAGGCGAGTTCACGTGGCGGCGAAAAGTCCGAATGAGATCACCATGATTATGATAGGCGACTGATGATTTTCTCATTTCGGGTGTGACCGACTTGCTGCGACGTGAATAATTTTTTTTATTTCTTAGGCCAAGTTGTGATGGTTTGTCTAAGAAATTGGGGGGGGGAGGGGCTATGATATGGTCATAAGTAGCGATTCATGGAAGACCGGTTGTGATCCGAGTTTGGTCACATTTATACTGAATAGAAGCTAGGCAATGGGCTAGCTTGGCACGAGCACTTCGGTGGTATACCAAAGGTTGGTAAGCTAGGCAGATGGGAGATAGGCGAGGACTAACTAGGCGGTGAGTAGCTGGGCAGAGTACCAAAGGTTGATAAGCTAGGCGGATGAGAGCTAGGCGAGAACTAGCTAGGCGGAGTACCAATGGTAGCTAGTGAGGACTAGCTAAGCGGGGACTAGCTAGACGGGGACTACCTAGGCGGAGTACCAAAGGTTGATAAGCTACGCGGATGGGAGCTAGGCGATAACTAGCTAGGCAGAGTACCAAAGGTTGGTAAGCTAGGCGGATGGGAGCTAGGCGAGGACTAGCTAGGCGGGGACTAACTAGGCGAAGTATCAAAGGTTGGTAAGATAGGCAGATGGGAGCTAGGCGAAGACTAACTAGGCGGAATATCAAAGGTTGGTAAGCTAAGCGGATGGAAGCTAGGCGGAGTATTAAAGGTTGGTAAGTTAGACGGATGTGATCACCTAAGCGGCTCGCGCTTAGGCACCTAGGTAGCGTGACGCATAGGCACCTCGACACCTCGGCAGCTCGACTAGAGGGTCTTGTCGAGGGAACCAGAGCCTGGAGGTGGCTTTGTGACCAAGTCACAAGGAAGTTTGTAGCGATGAGGACTCTGAAGATCTGAAATATATGACCTGATTTACAGGTAGACGTGAGGAAGACCTATGGTCCGACAAGAACTCTTCGGCCTATACATGACCTCATCTATAAAAGGGCACAGATTCATTCATTTTACAAAACACACATATACGCGTTATTTCGTTACTATGCCGTTTTCTCTCCAGAATATCACTGACTTGAGCTTCGGGGTGTCCACGTTGGGACCACTCCGACGTGTTTTGCAGGTACCGACGATCGAGGGGTCGCAACCCGATTCGAGAGGAGCGGCTGAGCGGTTCGAAAATTTGTGGTATAACAATATCGAAACACATGCACACATTTATATGTTTATAAACAGTGTAAAATTATGATTACTAGCATTAAGAGAAAATATGAGGATAAATACATCAATCTGTTATCATCAATGTAATATGTGACAGTTCAGCAAGACTGACTGCAGATCAGAGATTACTCCAAAACCGTTTATCTTCACTTATACAAGCCCCTGTTTATGAATTTTACACTTTTTCTTTTTTAACAAACTGAGTGAATGCCAAGTAAAATTGTGGATACAATGACTTGCCACGGTTGAAAATGTACAACCCACATATTCTATTTGACTATGGATTTTTTAACCCTGGATTGCCTTTCTCAGAAAATTAAAAATTCGGGAAAATGACATGTCATGCCTGGCCACACTTGCTTAAACAAGCGACCCCCTCTTCCAAATAATCTTGTCTGCTAATCCAGAACTCAGGAGCATCCTGCAATTTATAAAATTATCAAGAACTTGCGAACATTTATGATACAATACTACTATTCAAAAATTATAACACCAAGTAAAGTAATGATCAGCATTGATAATAAGCATGCAGGTGCATAAACGTATGCCGTATGCTCTATCTCCTCCGTACAAAACCTAAACTCGAATTTAACTTTAACAGGTCACTTTCCATGTGTAGCCTGGGCCCACATGAACAAAGCTAGGGAAATGGGAAAATTTCAGGTCAACTTCTCTCTATGTGCGAATCGCCTTAAAAGAGTATCTTTAGTGCTTCAGTTTACGAGAATTGGTCAACTGTCTATACATGAGTGTGTGCTCTGGAAGGGAATAAAGGATGTGTACCTTCATAATTCCTGCCAGAACTGCACCTCCTAGATACACCATATGCTTTCTCCGTGGTGGATCCTCTATCCGCAGGCGTAATTTCTATGTCGAGTAGCGAAAAAAATAAAAAAATAAACTAATACATTCATTTTGTACCAGAAAACAAAAGAAGAATGTACGTTACAAGAAATGATATGACATCCTTTTGGGTGGGGTGGGAAAGGGTTTAGTGATAATTGACACGAGTAGTTCTAGTAGGGGACTGGAGCTCAAGGACGGTGAAATTGACTATGCAAGCTTGAGCCTAGAATATAGATATAATTTCAATTGTGCTTTAACAATAAGATATAGAGGGATGATTTAATTCTGTTACATTCCACTCACTCTATCTCACTCCTTTGAGGGTGTGTGTAAAAGAGTAAAGCTAACATACAATCCGTAAGTACTGAAGTACACATGGGTGGTGTAATTTTGCAGAAAGAACAAGTATATACCTTCAACCCATCCTTGTTTCCCTTCAGAACAACGTCAAGGTAACGATCTGATATTTCTTTCTCCAACCTGAGAAAATATAATCGGATTAAGCAAAGCTAAAGAGTTCAACACATAGAAAGAAAAAGAGAGCACTATCTTAAGAGGGATAACCAGAACAAACCGCATAGAATCAGTTGCATAAAAGTAACTAAGTTGTTTTGCCAAATCCTTCTCTATGGGAAGGACACTGACTTTATTTGTTCTTCATCTAATATATAATTTACCTTGATGCTATTGACGCACTTCATGATTGAAATTAACTATACGAGAACGTGTGTCATTTTTTTTTCCATATACGAGAAAAAGGTGTATTATGTATTACCGACTGGGTAATCCAGGATACATTGTACTCCCGCCACTCAAGACAATATGTTGGTAGAGCTGCAAAATAGAGGAATTTATCTGCGTAAGCAACTGCAGACAGTGACTGCCAGATAGAAAGATAATGCAGCTGAAAGGATCTATTAATACCATCATCCTATTGTCAATATCCATTTCCTGAATGCAACGAAATACCATATCTGCCATACCATCTCCCTCAACATCTATGAGCTCCTGCATGAATTATATCATCAGAATTTATGTACGGACAGTTGTGCAGCGTGGATGAAGCAGTAACTGAATGCAGAGTCAAAACAAGTACCCTCCAGAAAAGAAAAATAGCTGCTTAAAAAGGCCTTTTCATACTACACTGAACAATTTTCCAAAAGAAATAAGCTTCAAATATCATTGTTTATCCCAACTATAGGTAACAGAGGAAAAGATTTTCCCCGCCGATGTACTCAGAACAATTATCTAAAGAGGTAAAAACAGACATTTATTGGCTTCCAATGCCAGTCCATCACAGTTTTGCTTTGAAATGGCATAACATACTTACTGGGGTGAAAAGCGCTTCAGGTGCTTGAAATCGCTCATTGCCAACTTTTATGACTCTTCCATCTGGGAGCTATTTACGCAGCTATGTCAATATCGGCAATTTCACATTATTCTAGCTGTCCGGCAAAACTTAAAAGCTTCCAGAAATTCATCTTACAGTATAATTTTTAACAAGGATAGTAGTCTCAAGTCCCAGCTGATATTCCCGTTTGTAATCATAACTGTGGCAAACCGGACAATGTTAGAAAATGTATGTCACGTCAAGAGACGGGCCATTAAAGCAGGTGAGAACCAGTTTACCTAATGTAACAGAGCTTTTCTTTGATACTCCTCACAGTCTCAAAGTCAGCAGTTCTATTCATAGCATAGCTTTGGAGAGAAAGACAGGCCCATTCATGTGAAGGCACAAGGCAATCAGCTTTAGCTAACTTAATCCATTAACTGAACTCAGAAGTATCTAGATGACTTACCCCCTCCTCGTGAGCAAATCAACAAGATATGATGTTATATGGCGCCCAGCTACATTCATCCGCTTCGTAAGATGAGGGAATGAGTATCCATCAACCACTGGAACCTGGGAGACAAATTACAAAAATCAGAATGACCAATGATCATATCTCCCTGGTACAGCTGTGTAAATTACCAACATGACCTAGTGTATGCACATATCTCCAGATTAGATATTAAATAACAAACAGCATTTGAGGGTTGTTAAGAGTCCATGCAATTGTTCAATACTGTCACATTCCTTTCACTTTCTTTAAGAGTATGTACCCTACCTTGGTTCTTGTGGGTTCTTTTTATTACAGATTCTGGACAATAGTGTATGCAGTCATCTTGACAGATATAAGGAGCTGATTGGGTATCACAACGTGGCTAAAGCACATCACAAGCATAACATATTAAATATCTTACCACATGAGTAACTCCATCCCCGGAATCAATAACTAGCCCCGTAAGCAAACCTGAGTAAGTACAGGAATATCAAAAGTGCATCACTACCCTAGCCAACGTTAATATCAGGAATCTGAACAGAATTCTTAAAACTGTAAACTGTTGCCATTTTGACAAGAGTCAATTAATGGATCTCAGACCATTTTAACAGCAGTAAACAATCCTCTAGATGAAACTTAGAACTACACGTTTAAGTTTTAACATTTAACGGCATTCAACTCCATAAGTACCTTGAGCATACAAAGTTAAAACAGCTTGTATTTGGATAAAAACACCAGAAAAGTTGTACTTCTCAAACATAATTTCAACCTGAAATTTTGGTAAACAAAAAAAGGTTAGATTAAATCATATGTTCGTACTGAATTTCAAGAAGAGATGTAACAATCTAAAAGAAGCCACCTCACCATCTTTTCACGGTTCTTAGATGGATTCAAAGGCGGGTCAGTGAGCAAAATCTTACATTCTGTAGGATCTACCTTCAGACAAGATAAAGAAAATGAAAACTAAAGAACCTACAACTGAAACTTTATGGAGAATTATCAGGAATGGTGTGCGTGTGTGTGTGTGCGCATGAACATGTAGATTTATAAGAGGCATGGCAGAAGAACCTTTAGTTCGCTAAAAAAGGCATGATCCCACACGTGTCCCATATCATCCCAGTTTTGCACAATGCCATTGTTTACAGGATAAGATACGTCCAACTGATGCCGCCACTTTAAACAGGCATCCCCAACAAGAGTATCCTATGGAGAATAATAGCAAAGCACATAACATAAAAACAAGGTGGTCCAGTACAAAAGAACATTACCTTTCAAACATAAGAAGTGTAAGCAATATAACTTCCATACTACATATTTAATCCATAGGATTGAGAAGAAAGCTGAAGGTGATGAAAAAACTGCTCGAATATGAATGTAAATACAAATAATTCAAGGTTTAAGGCTTCAAATCCAAGATAGAGATACACTTGATGTTTCCAGCCATCAGAAAGGAAGCTCATTTAACCTTCTCCGATCTGACATGACTCTTCTTGCTCTTAACTGTAGTTTTCTGTACTAAACATGCACACTTCATTGTGGTTCCCATCTTCGTGTATTATCACAAATCAAGAAAAGCGTGCACACATTTACTCTTTTTCCCCCAAAATCTAAATGAAACTAACTAATAATTCTTCTATAATAAAAACCAAAACAAAAATTGAAGATTACAAAAGTGGATGAAAGAAAAGAACATAGGCTGACCGTGATCTCTTGTTCCATCAAAGATTCTTCATAGCGAAGCATTGGCCTCCCCACCACACAAGGGAACACCGATGTCGGGAAGTTCTCGCCCGCAAAACCGCACTTCACATACTGCATTCAGCAAACCAAGAGCAAATT
The DNA here is from genome assembly GCA_902706635.1 of Striga hermonthica. Classification (NCBI taxonomy): domain Eukaryota; kingdom Viridiplantae; phylum Streptophyta; class Magnoliopsida; order Lamiales; family Orobanchaceae; genus Striga; species Striga hermonthica. Next base: position 281,317 of record CACSLK010024787.1, read on the forward strand.
TTGCATCAATTAACCCAAACAACTCATAATAAACATACAACATCCTCGGATTCAGAAACTCATTCATTCCCATAACCAACCTATAAAGGAAAAAAAAAGAGGGGGGTGGGGGGGGGGAGGGGGAGAGACAATCTAACGAATTCACCATGATTCTGCTATGATCGCTGAAAATAACTAACAAATTCAACTATTTCTACTCTGGGCATGAAGAATTCACAAGCAAGACCGAATGAACACATTGACGAGCTCCATGCATAAATCATAAAATCTGACAACCTATCAAACGATAAACTAAAACGAAGTAAGATAATTGTGCAGGTTGATGTGGATAGAACTTACGCCGGTTCCATTATCGCAGACGACGACGTTTCGGTTGTCCATGGTGGAGAGATCTATCGAGCAGTGAGATCTTGCAGGTAACAGCAGCAATGGATTCAAGCAGCGTGGCTTTGAATCAGAGCAAACTCGAATGAGAACACTTTGAGCTGATGACTGATGAGTGCTGACCCGCAACCGCAATGACGCCGTCCTGCTCCACCCATGAAATTATAAAGGCAAAATTGCATATAAATGCACCATTTTCATGTTTTTGCAATTTAATCACCATATTTGCAATTTAGCAATTTAATACACCACTTTAGTTATTTTTTGCAATTTGAATCACAGGGCCCAACTTCGGGCCTGTTCTGCTGACGTGGCGGCTCGTTCTGTTCTGCTGACATGGCGGCCCGTTCTGCTGATATGGCATTTTTTGCTCACATGACATTCTACGTGTCAATTACATGGCATTTTTGCATTGACATGGCGACCCATGTGTCAATTAAAAAAAAATATGTTGCACGCCCTATATGGGATTCGATCCTGGGTTTAAAGGGTTGAAGGGTAGCCTTTGCTACCCCACACCAATCCAATTTAGTTGTTAAATGTAATAATCTTTTATATATATACACATTACATATGAAGAAATCAAATTAAATCTAAAAATAATTTAATTATATTAAATCAAATTAAATCTAAAAGATAATTTAATTATATTAAATTAAATTATATAAAATTGAATTAAAAATAATATATTAAGATAATTAAAATATATTTTTTTGAATTCATATTTTGTGTTAGAGTGAATCGTATTAATAATATTATATTCATTTAATATTTTTATTTATTTATTTAAAATAAATTTTATAATAAATATAATAACTTATTATTATATAATAAATTATAATTTCATTTAAGATTTTTAATATTTTATTATTTTATATACAAATAACACTTTTTGTTTTATTATTCAATTACAATTATTTAACATATTATTTACTTAAATTATATTTTTTTAATTTATTATATTTATTTAAGATTTTTATTTATTTTTTTTCGGAACGATAGATATTCTATTAAAAGCACAAAAGTGCAAAAATTACAGACTACAAGATCCCAAAAGGATAATGATGGACCCCAACAGGGTAATCGTACAGGGGTCAACGGCCCAAACCAAAAACACACATAAACACCATAAAACAGAAGCTGAGAGGACACGCACATGGCGGCCTAAATAACTCAACAAACGACAACAAAGGCAAATGATGAACAGAGTCACTGCACACTGCCTAGCCTGTAATCATTACCAAAACTAAACCACACAGAATAGAAAACACAAACTACCAAAGGGAAGGACCTGAACAAACTAAACACAAAAACTAACAAAACTAAAGCAAACCTCCCCCGGAAATCCGATGAACCGAACCAGTAGCTACATCCGACTCTCGACCAGGCCCCTAGCAAAGACCCACCCCCGAAACTGCACGAGGCCTATACAAGAGGCATACCCCCACCCCCGAACTATTTATTTTTATTTATTATTTCATAATAAGATATATTTATTAAAATATAATAAAAATAATATAACATAAGATGATAAAGTATAAAAAAGGTGAATTCAAATAAAATAAAATAATAAACAAAATAACTTATTATGAAATAATAAATAATAAAAATCTTATTTAATAAATATTATTAATATGGTTCACTCTAACACAAAATATGAATTAATAAAATTCTATATTTTAATTATCTTAATTTATTTTATTTTTTATTTAATTTTATTTATTATAATTTTATATTTAATTAATTTAATATAATTTAATTAATTATTCTAAATTTAATATGATTTATTCATACGTAATTCTTATATATAAATTGTTATTGAATATGTTAACTAACATGGATAGGTGAGTTGGTAGCATAGCTATCTTTTTCCTTTGGAGGCCAGGGTTCGAATCCTCCTACTGGGAACACCACGTCACCACAAAAATGCCACATCACCAGAACAGGCACGAAATTGGGCCCTGTGATTCGAATTGCAATAAATAACTAAATTGGTGTATTAAATTGCTAAATTGCAAAGGTGGTGATTAAATTGCAAAAACATGAAAGGTGGTGCTTTTATATGCAATTTTGCCAATTATAAATAATCATAATTAATCAATTTTTATTACAATTGGGGAGAGTCTTGTGAGAGAATGGTTTATCGTATATAATTACATTGTTAAGCATATTTTTTAATAGGGTAAAATTTGTAATAGAAATGAAGTAAATAGTTATAGAGTTGGTTATGAGTGTGATTGGATATGAATTGGACAAAAAAATTATGGAGTGATCGAATGGTATTCTTATGGCCATCGATCAGTTAATGTATTGACACTTGTCCAAAGTGTATTTATTGTAAGGCATGTGTTAATACATTATTGTGAATAACTATTGATGGCTCCATAAGCCGAGCCATTCGATGGCTCCGTAGCAAAACTGGTGAATTGGATTAAAGAACAAAACATATATCTCTAACTCAATCATTTTTTTAACAAACTTTAACTCAATCTCACTATTATCAATATTATCAAAATAATTAAACAATCAATAAATCATTATACAAATTACATTAAATTTAATTCACTATTTATCCACCCACATAATTTTAATTAATCACAATTTCACGTCATTTATCTTTTACTTTTACATCAAATCAATTTTAGTTATTATATTTTAAATATTAGTTTAATATAAACTAAAATGTCACAAACAACTCGCCATACTGAAAACCACCTAGACAAAATTGTAGAAGTACAATAAAAAAAGCTCTATTTCTCTGTCGATAAGAAAGCGCCCAAATCGCTTCCAATCCCCTTGTCTCTATCGTCGCCGGTTTGAGCCTTCCTCAGTTGTCATCGAGGTTGTCGGTGGACGACCCCTCGCTCCTCCTCCATGGTTCTAACTGTGGTGCACTCATCCGTCATCTCAAGCCTAATGGGGCGGGCTAGGGTTTCGGCAGCTCCTTTGTTATGTGTGATGGCCGTCGGCGTTCCGCGGTGTTGGGGCTCGGTGGGGTGTGGTGCCAGTAAGTGGAAGGGGCCTTGGTCGCTCACGTCGGCTCAGGTCGGGGCGACTCTTATCACCGGGCTCGGAGGTCACACTCGTCTCGTTTCTCCTTTTCCTGTCGAGGTTGTTTCACGATCTCCGCTTGCTGGGGGGTATTAGGCTGAGGTTCGTCCTTGCGGTTGGGTTGGAAGTGGTTGTCTATCCGGTCTGTGTCGGCACGGCTGGGCTTGACGCCATTCGTTCCCCTTCCTACTTTGTTCTTTGTTCTCCGGTTCCGAGTATGAGAGAGGCTGACCGTTACGGGAATTGGCTAGTGGTGTTAGGCAGTTTCGAGACGATTCAGGATTTGGCTAGTGGTGTTAGCTGGTTGGGGGCGATTGTGGTTTATTGCGGTCAGAGAGCGGGTCGTCTTTTGGTTTGTTTCGAAGATGGGGTCTTCGTCTTTGCTAGGCTTTAGGTAGTGGCGGGCGCGGTTCATGTGCTTTGGATCTGTCCTCGGAGTCGGCCTTGTCTGTTGATCACTTCGGATGTCTGCTGAGGGATGGTTGTGTTTTTAGTTTGTAGTTGAGTTTGTTTTTAAGTGTGTTTTTAGGTGTGTTTTTGCTTTGTGTGTTTAGTCTTGTATTTTATTTAGGTTGTTGGCTCTGTTATGCTCGAGTGTGAGTAGGTATTGGCCCCGTTTGGAAGATAGCGGATTGAAGATAAAATTAGCGGATTGGACTTAATTGAGAGGTTTGACCCGTCAAATCCGCTATTGAGCCTGTTTGGTAAATAGCTTATTTGATAAGATTTTTGGGCCCAAAACTCTAATTTAGAAAAAACTCATTAGAGAAACTTTTGGGGGATAGAGGATTCCCAATCTACTATTTTAATTTGGAACTTTTTAATTTGTATTATTTATTTTACAATCTACATTAGTTTATGGTGCTAACAAATAATAATACGTCATCCATATAATTAATTTATCTAGAAAAATATAAAATTCATAACTTTTTAATCAAGTGTTAGTAAATTTTAACAAAAATAATATATTTATAAATTACCAACTAAAGAATATTAAATGTTTTAATATATTATTTATTAGAAGAATACACCCTAAATAATAAAATATTTTTATTGGTAATTTGCAATGTCAAACAGCTATAAGCTTTCAGCTATTTACCAAACACTTATTTAAAAACTGCTAATGCAATCCGCTGGTCAAAATCAGCTAATATAATCCGCTATCTGCTGATCGTCAAAGCCATTACTTTCTTGGGATCAGTTACTTTCAAGTACAAGCAAGCCCATTTAACATAATGCTGGCCAAGACAACTAACCCAATAAGATTTTAGCCCAGTCAAACATAAAACCCTAGTTCCTAACCTCTACCCTTGGCAAGTGAAAGCATATTATTTAGGGTCTCGTAAGCCGTTCTCAGGCTCAACACTCAATCCCTCACATCTGCAAGGAAATGGTAATACCCTGTCTCAATTATCTTCTCATGGCGGCGCGCGTTATGGCCAGTTTTCCTAATTCTTTTAATGTGATTGGGGCACCATTTTACAGGCTCCGAAGAAGGTCGTTAGGGCGCCGGCGGCCGCCAAGAAGAAGGCGGAGAAGGTTGTGAATCCTCTGTTCGAGAAAAGGCCGAAGCAGTTCGGCATTGGAGGCGCCTTGCCGCCGAAGAAAGATCTCCACAGGTTTGTGAAATGGCCGCAGGTTGTGAGGATCCAGAGGAAGAAGATGATCCTGAAGCAGCGTTTGAAGGTGCCCCCGACAATTCATCAGTTCTCTAAAACCCTCGACAAGAATTTGGGTTCGTATATATTCTATTCATGTTTCGATCTTTTAGATTTAGTCACTGCCAGTGATGAATTTTTGGATTGGGTATATCATAATTCATAGTTGAATAATCATGATGTTCTGAATCTGCATTTTGCTGCTGTGTATTATAGTAGTGTTAGATTACGTTGTCACTTAGTTGATGCTTGTATGTTGTGTGTATCAGTTGTTATGTTTAGTCTGTATTTGTATGATCACATCTGATGGATAAAAATTATAGTACTTGTTGATATTTTTCACCTCAATCAGGTAACGTTTAAGCTAAGCATGAAATTACCAGTACTGTGCTGGGATTGTTAGGTATCATTTTTTTTTTTCTGGATATATTTGCATGAAGTGATGCATTGACAGTTGAGTTACTTAGCGACTGAGAATAGAAATTAGTCAAGGCATCGATATGTATATAGTTTGATTATGCTTTATTCGACAATATATCTTGATGTGAGGAAGCTCATTTCAGAGCCATGCTGTCCAATTGATGTTTGGGTGATGTTTATTTGACGATCAATAGCCTTATGATTTAATGCAGTAACTGTTTTATAACCTATACTAACTTTAGATATCAACTAACACAACGTACAGCGACCAGCCTTTTCAAGATGCTACTCAAGTATAGGCCTGAGGACAGGGCTCAGAAGAAAGAGCGTCTCTTGAAAAGAGCTCAAGCTGAAGCTGAAGGAAAAACCCCAGAATTGAAGAAGCCTATTGTGGTGAAGTATGGCCTTAACCATGTCACTTATCTCATTGAGCAGGTTGAATTTCATATTCCTCATGTAAAACTTCTGCAAATTTTAGGCTGGGTGCTATTAAGATTAAACTATGTTTCTTTTTGCAGAACAAAGCTCAGTTGGTGGTTATTGCCCATGATGTTGATCCAATCGAGTTGGTCGTCTGGCTCCCAGCTCTGTGCAGAAAGATGGAGATCCCATACTGTATTGTGAAGGGCAAAGCTAGGCTGGGCACTGTAAGTTGCTATACTTTTGTTGCTTCACAAGTTTTCTTATAACAATTGTTTGGATTAAGAACTAAATATCATTTCAAATTCAGATGTTTTTCACAACCACCCCTCTATATTCTAACTGTGGTGCACTCATCCGTCATCTCAAGCCTAATGGGGCGGGCTAGGGTTTCGGCAGCTCCTTTGTTATGTGTGAT
>CACSLK010024787.1:310202-327164 GCA_902706635.1 Striga hermonthica
GGGACCAACTATTTTGTTAACAACAGTACTCGGCAAGACGCTGTTCATCTTATTAAACGCAATTAACAATTAAACCGACATGAATCATAACCGCACCGATCTACACCAGAGAACCGGTCTGAATCACCAAAGACCGAAGTGACCGACGATTACCGAGGTCAACATTCCCCGAGGACAACACGAACCGAGGTCGTCACCTCCTTAAGCAGGTGACAAGGCGTCTACGTGAGATCCTCCTACTCCACAAGATCTGTCATCATTTGCGTGGGACCCTCTGCCTCGAACCGCCCATGAAAAGCTACTTTATTCCAAAAAGTAGCACACGGATCCCAATGCCTCAACCCAAAACCTACTATAAATAGCGGACCTATGACAATTGTAAAAGGATCTCGGTTTTCTCAAATTACCGAACTGTAAAACTCTACTACATAACACGTAAAAGCCCTTCACGGCTCTTCACCTCGGTTCACCTCGGACCGGGGCCATTGCTGATGCAATTTGACATGCTTTACGTTCAAATCCTTCCAAATTACTTTCTTAATCATAGAATATATCGTTGTTAACAATCACATAACAACATATTTAATTACACTCAAATTCTAACAAGACCGAGTCTAGGCATTTGGTGCGAGCTCGGCATCTGAATCTGAGGGCGATGGTGGCGGCTTGGCTTCTGGGTCTGAGGGCAACCTCGGCTAGGTCGGCGTCCGGTGTACTCGGCGTTTGGGTTTCAGTGCGGAACCTACTTCCCGACTCCGGCGGCGGTCGAACTTAGACAGAACCTCGGCGTCGAGTGAGCTCGGCATCTGGATCTGAGGACAGCAGGACGAGTCGTCGTCCATTTTTGCTCGGCGTTCGGGTTTTAGGGCGGACCCGCTTCCCGGCGGCGGCAGCTCGGCATCTGTGGAGTCAGCGGTGCAGTGAGGGCGGCTCGTCTTCAGTGGAGTCGGTGCGGCGACGGCAGCTCGGCATCTGTGGAGTCAGCGGCGCATCGATGGCGGCTCGTCGTCAGTGGAGTCGGCGGCATCGGTTCGGTGAATCCGAGGATGGTAGCGGCGGTCGAAATTAAACAGGACCTCGGTGATTGTGGTAGGGTGCTGGCTTGAAGTCCAGGCCCCTTTGTCGGGTCAACTCGAAATGCGGCGTCAGTCGGGCAGTCGGGCCTAGTCCGGGCTGTTGAGTTGGGTCAGCCCGGAGTGTCGCGTGGAGAGGCCGAGTCTTGTTGCTCGGCAACTGAGGTTTTGAAGTTGGCCGGGTATGACGATTGTTACGAGGTTGGTGGTCTCGGGCTCCGGTCTGTTTCAGAGGCCAAATACGGTGAGTTCTGGGCTGCTTCGAGAGCCGAGGTCGGTTTGTTGCCTGAGGTGGAGTAGATGAAGGATTCGGCCCCCGGCCGTGTTTTGGAGGCTCGTTCTGTGAGGTCTGCCATTGGCCGTAAGACCCGAGACATCGAGGCCGACACGTTGGGGGAGTGAGGTTGGCATCGACTCGCGAGGTCGGACCGACTACATGATGGTTGCAGGTTCGAGGTCGGCAAAATCTGTCCGACGGCTTGATGTGGTGGATCCGCGCTGCGGCGTGGGGTCTGCTCCGGTGGTCTTGAGGGCGGCTCCGGCGGTGAGGTAAGGTGGCGAGGAGCTGGTGTCAGCTCGGCACTTGATGTTTGTGGTGTGGTGCCGGCTAGAAGTTCGAGGCCGGCATCAAAAATCTCGGGTCTGCTGCAGCTGATGGCTGGTCGTGGTGGTTTAGCGGCAGCCCGACATGTGCTGTGTGTCGGGCTGGATTTCGTCGTTGAGTATCGTTATACCGTGTTGTGAGGTCGGAGACCCGGCTGTGGAGTTGTGTGTGCTCGGCACTTGTGGATATGAGGTCAGATCCGTTGAGGTCGGTACGTAGACGTGTTGTGAGGTCGGAGACCCGGCTGTGGAGTTGTGTGAGCTCGGCACTTGTGGATATGAGTTCAGATCCGTTGAGGTCGGCACGTAGAAGTCGACCGAAGATAACGAGGTCGTCCATAGTGGCTGTCTTTTGAGACCCGCCCGGCGGCGAGGGAGAGAGTTCAACCCGGCATCTTGGCATCGAGTCGGTCCGGTGACGTGAGATTGGCAGTTTGGGTATGGTACGTGTGGTATCTATGATGGCGAGGACGTAATATGCCGTTCGTTGAATTTATGTATATTTATTATATTTTTTATATATACTATTATTATTATATATATTGTTAATAAGAAATGAAGCTGCCTTGTGATGACAGTTGATAGGACATGTAAACAGTATTGTTGAGGTGGGCGTATAATGTCCAAGCAATTGTAACTTTGCCTTAATTTTTTATTCAACCAAAAAAAAAAGGAAAAAGAAACGAAAAATAAAAAGAAGAAAGAACACAGCAAGAAAGAAGGGGAAAAAAATAGTGAAAGTTTGCAACAATCCATGTGTACAAGTGTTTCTAATGTATGTTTCAGTCTTTTCCAACGCATAAAAAATTGGTTCTTAGCCTCTAATAAGAACCACCATAAGAACGCTAGTCAGACATACATAAAAGTTATCACAATTTGAAAAGAAGGGAAAAAAATAAGAAATGTGCTGCACATGTTTGACCCTACCTTGGGTAAAAATAAGTTTCAAAAGGCCATAACCAGTGCTTAATTAAGACCGTGCATCATTTTAACTTGTACGGGAAAAATTTTTAGTGTCCATGGACAGATTCTATCGTAAACGTATTGGATAACCATCTCACATGTCATAGTAAATAAAAAGAGTTGCATTAAGCACATGATATGAGTCAAATCACCAGTAGCAAGATTCACAGTTGACAAGCTATTTAAGTTCAAATCAATAGTCGAACTGCTATGAAAGCCGAGCTGTTGAGTGGACCAAGCTCATACTCATGGTCGGATATCCCACTTTAGCCGAGCTGGTGGCAAGAAACTTTCAGCCGAGCACTTACATTCAAACCGAGCACATGAGCCTTTGACCGAGCACTCCCGTTTAACCAAGCATCTAAGCCTTGACCGAGCACCTTTGTCTTGAAACCGAGCACATGTAAAGCCGAGCTACTAACGTGGCTATAATGCCAAGCTGTTTGCTATAAGACCGAGCAATTACCACAAGACCGAGCAGTCAGTGTGACAAGCCGAGCCATTGCCCTTAGCCGAGCTACTAAAACATCTACTGGATCAAGTTACATCCAACTTAATTACTAGTGGGCCGAGCTTCATCCAACCCAACTACTACTGTGCCGACCACTTACATCCCGGTCACTCTATCACCATCACACCGGGCTGATGGCCTCACCTAGCTCTCCGACCAAGCTAATTTCTCATCCGGTCCACCTAGCTATCTTGTGCTATATCAGATACTCTAAAATTTTAATACCTTTTCTCATACGATTTCTCCTGTCGTCGTAGGGGTTCATATGCAGTACTCCCATTTTCCTCGTATAAATGCATGACATCTTCCAAACTCTAAATATAGAAAGAGAATTCAGATCAACAAACATTAAACGCGAAGCTTCACGACATGTACGGTGATAAACATAAAAATAAGTAAATAAATGAATGAATAAAGAGGGAAGTACAAAACTTACATCAAAACAGGAGTCATCAAAACAGGAGTCGTCACATTTAAAAATAACAAAAGGGAATTGACAAGTTGTATCTGAAATATCCAAATTACCAAGCTCCCGTTACAATTTTCCATCTAAAAATTCGATTTACCGAGCTGTATTGGAGACACCCATTGGGCCGAGCTCCTGCTACAATTTTCCAACCGAAAATCCAAATTGTCGAGCCGTATTGGAGACACCCAAAGTGCCGAGCTCCTGCTACGATTTTCCCTTTGAAAATCCAAAGTGCCGAGCTCCTGCTACGATTTTCCAACCAAAAATCCAAATTGCCGAGCCGTATTGGAGACACCCAAAGTGCCGAGCTCCTGCTACGATTTTCCAACCAAAAATCCAAATTGCCGAGCCGTATTGGAGACACCCAAAGTGCCGAGCTCCTGCTACGATTTTCCCTCTGAAAATCCAAATTGCCGAGCCGTATTGGAGACACCCAAAGTGCCGAGCTCCTGCTACGATTTTCCCTCTGAAAATCCAAAGTGCCGAGCTCTTGCTACGATTTTCCAACCAAAAATCCAAATTGCCGAGCCGTATTGGAGACACCCAAAGTGCCGAGCTCCTGCTACGATTTTCCCTCTGAAAATCCAAATTGCCGAACTAACACCGAAATTTCCGAATTGCCGAGCGCTTACCGAAATTCCTCCGGCTATACCAAGATTCCACAAGTCCGAATTGCCGAGCTCCTATCATCGCTACTCCGCCGAGCTGATTCAGTTTGTCGAGCTGTGATTGAAATTTCCAAGTTGTCGAGCACTTATAGTGGCTCCTATACTATTGCGATTTAGGAACACTGACTTACCGAGCTCCTATTATCCCGCTGAGCTGTGAATTGAGAGGACACCTCGAATGCTGTACCCGTTGCAGCTGCTTATTACTTTATTACTATCACTTGGCCACTTTGATTTTTACACCCAAGGTTGTATAATTTCATCCGACGGTTCCCTGTGAAACCCCTTTGTTTTTATTTTCAATTTTTATGTTGTGACAATAACTCTGTACTAATTGTACTCATATTTTGGAGCAGACACATGTATGCTAAGTGTTATTAGCTCGCTTGTTTTGAGCATAATGACCTTATGTTTTTGCTATTCTTCTCTTTGTATCTCAAACGTGGATTTGGCATGTTTACCAACTATAAATATCTTGCCTTATTTTGCATCCCATGCATGTCATGTGTAAGTGGATCGGTTTTGTTAATAGCTCGGCCACTCCCAGCTTCCACAAATCACAACTTATTGAATTGAAATAGTGTTTAAGTACCGATAGCTCGCTTGTACATCAATATCCACACGCGAATTTTGAACTATCTTTTTAACCAAAATATCGCTAAGTATGAATAGCTAGGTTACCTGATAGCTTCATAACTGGTTTACATAAAGTGATCGGTCTTAGCATCTTAAAGGTTATAAGCCCAGTCTTGTCTGAGCAAAAACCCGAGCATGAACCTGCTCGGTCTTGTCCGAGCACATACCCAAGCAAAAACTCAAGCATCAACTGCTCGGTCTTGTCCGAGTCAAAACCCGAGCATCAACCTGCTCGGTCTTGTCTGAGACATACCGAAGCAAAAACCAAGCATCAACCTGCTCGGTCTTGTCCGAGCCAAAACCCGAGCATCAACCTGCTCGGCATGGAAACCGACCGAACAAGTACCCACACATCAAATGCCCGAAAGTCACCTGCTCGACATATAAGCCCACCGAACAAGTTGCCGCACATCAACCAGCTCGGTTTTTTACCGAGAAAATACCAGGTCATCACCTGCTTGGTCTATGTTCGAGAAAACGTCCTTTAAACAACACCCAATCTCAAGAGCTCGGACTTAAGCATCACACCCTTTAAACAGCACCCGAGCTAACAAGAGCTCGGCCTCACACCCTTTGAACAACACCCGAGCTCGGCCTTAAGCCGTCACACTCTTTGAACAGAACCCGAGCTCACAAGAGCTCGACCTTAAGCCGTCACACCCTTTGAACAGCACCCGAGCTCACAAGAGCTCGACCTTAAGCCGTCACACTCTTTGAACAACACCCGAGCTTACTAGAGCTCGACCTTAAGCCGTCACACTCTTTGAACAACACCCGAGCTTACTAGAGCTCAGCCTTAAGCCGTCGCACCCTTTGAATAGCACCCGAGCTGGGCCTTAAGCCGTCATCCGAGCTAGCAATGATTAGAGTTGATTCTACACTCTCTCTCATGTACGTCAGGTATATCGCTTACCTTTCTTGCAATCGGTTCAGCTCGTTTTCTCCATGAGTACCTAAATTCACCACGTGTCTAGCTAATACTCATCCGTTCGGTCCATACCCTGTACAAACACAAAATAACATCTAAAAATTATTTCTTGCAAATATTTAATATAAATATCACAATATAAATACTTAAATATTAAAACAAATATTTTTAAAATTAAAAACAAACAACGAAAATAATAAGATAAGACATAATTTAATTATAAGCATATACATCGTAATTATTTTTTAATTTAATTACAATTTAATTCTAACCGCTAGATCTGAAATGTTTATTCTTAAATATAAATATCAAATACCCAAAAAAATGATGATATAATAGAATTGGATCGATATATTGCACTATTCAACATAGGACTTTGTATTTTCAAACTTTTAATTTGAAATCAGTATAAAAGATTTTGGTCTTACAATAGTTGTCTTAGACAGTCATATAATAGTTGATAATTTTGGTCTAATACTAGCTCATATGATGACAGAATTTCAGCTAGAAAATCTTAAAGAGAAAGAAGATGCAGGAAAAGGCATTATAAAAGATTTTGGTTTTTAGTTGTCATTCAAAATTAATTTTAATCCTTAAAAAATGCAAGTTTTTTGAATATTTTATTGTTTAGATATCGTTGAAAAAATACAACAGCAAAATAGCGTAAAAACTAAGAAGTGTGTTGTTTCATTATTTCGCTTTTGAGAAAAATGCTAAATATATAAAACTACGTTGTGTTTTTTAATTAGAAAACAATATAGCGATATATTTAAAACAATGCATAGAATACCAGTTGCGACTCCCATATTGTGATCAGTGCCGGCTCCAGGGGGGAGGCACCTTAGGCCTATGCCTAGGGCCTCCCATTATTAGGGGGCTCAATTTTTTTTTTTTTTAATGTTTTATGTATTTTTGTTTGAATTTGTTTATTAAAGCAAATAAAAGGACTAATAATTAAATATAAATTTGTCCATTACGCAAATGTAGAGGCTAATTAATGAATGAACAATAGCAAAATATATACTTTGTATAGAAATTTGAGGCCCCAAATATTTCATTTGTTTTCTTATGATGTTCGGTGAGAACAGTTGTGTAAGAATAAATAATCTTTGTTGTAATATGATTTTTATTTTCTCTTCTTTGTTGTCTTCGTGACTGCTTAAATGCAATTTATAATTTATTAAAGGTAATTTTTCCAATGTCTAGAAAAACAAGAAAAACTATTTTTTTAATTATTTATTTATTTAATAGTCTTGTTTAATTAGACTTTTTCTTGTATGATTCTATCTACAAATAATCCTACCCCGCAAGTTCAAATCAAAAAATTTGAAAAGGTAAAATTTGTTTGGGGCCTCCAAATTTATTTTTTTTGGGCCTCCAAATTTCAGGAGATGGCCCTGATTGTGATGTGGGTTTTTTTTTCATTTTTTTTTTCTTGCTATGTGGATGGCCCAATATATTGGTCACCCATAAAGCTGGTCATATTATTTTTCTATGTCCAAGAATGATGAAAAGAAAAGAACATTTGTGACCGTTACCTGGACGTTTTCACAATAATAAATGTTTGAACTAATCACATGGTGTTAGTTTATAGCTTAACCTAATCTAAGGGTCACTATCATCCAATGGTCGGGAAATTTATATATTAAAAAAAAATAAAAATATAATTGGACAAAAAAAAAACACAAAAAAAAGAATGTGGACAAAAAAAAAATACGTATTTAGAGAATACGTTTTCCATACAATTTTAATTGTAAAACGTATTCTTTAAATACATTTGATTCTTTGGCACGTGATCTTGTCCACAAATTAGAATTTTCAAACCATTTCTGTTTGTAACGCGAGAGACAACAATATACAACTGGGCCCAAACCGTGCAGTTCTTTATGTTTTCCCCACACAATATCTAGAGGTTTTTAAAAGGCATATTATGAGTTGCAAAAGTAATTTTTTAAACATTGATATTTTAATTTTTCTTTAAGATATTACATGAGGAAAACATTAAAATAGAAATATAATAGAAAAAAACTATATAAAGACATTAGAATATAAAATATGTATATATAATGCTAAAGATTCTTACTCCAAATCTAAAATAGAGATCATTGATAGGAACTCCCTCGACAACCATCATTTGAATAGGTTGTATTGAAACAACCAATCCAATAACATCTACAAAAATATAAAACAATGCATATTGAAATGTATAATGTATAATGTAGTATTAAAGATTTTAACTTAAAAAAATCAAAATATAAGAAATAAACAAAAAATTATAAGGTAGCAAACAACATGACTTCATCAATATTATGAATACCTATTAAAGTTAGAAGTTCCTAAAGTCAAAACGATACATAGGAAATTTACCCCTGCACTTGAAAATGTTGGTTTGACCATTGATAATGATCATTCAATTATCTATCGTCGATTTATAGATGTCAATATTATCGTTTTTAAACATTCTCCTCCGTACGTGGTGGCACCATTCTGTTACAGGGAGGGTAGCCGTGCCGGTTCGCCAAAATAAATAGCAGCTCTACAGCTTGTAGACTCTATAGTCTATACAGTCTTACTCAACTAATTAAGAAATAAATAAAACTTAACAGTTTGACAACACTGTGCCGAGTGTATGAGCAGCGCCCAAGGAAGGTGAACGAGAGAAGAAGAAAAAAAAAAAAAAAAAAAAAAACAAAAGAAGACATTCAGTTCTTCAAACTGTGAAAATGGCCAATCCAGTAAAGAAAATTTTGTTAACCTCCAGTGGCGATGAGGTTTCCATCAACATCGCCCGCCATTTAGCCCAGCGTGGTTGCAGGTAAGTCCTCGCAGCATCTTCATCTTTATATTAATTAAAGAAAAAAATATGGAATTATGCTTATACAGACGAATTGTGCTTAGGTTGGTTTTGATGGGAGATGAGGAGCGATTGAGGATTGCGGCGGACGAGATCGGGCGATCCTTGAACGGCGTCGTTTCGATCGAGGTAATTGGGCTGGATATGGAAGAAGAAAGAGAGGCGATTTTCAGTGAAGCTGTGGAGAGGGCAAGGCGCGTGTTGGGAAGTCTGGACGCTTTGGTCAACTGCTATTCCTATGAAGGTATTGTTATTTTGTTCAGATCAGCATTCAGCTCACGCGCTTTATTTGTTTGGAAAATTTTTATGGGGTGTGAGATTGAGGTATAGCGATTTCGATTCGATTGTTTGTGAGTTGAATTACGATTGGTCATAAGTTAATTTTAGTCAGATTCTAAGAGTATGTTCTTGATTGTGGTGAATAGTTTGAATTACGATTGGTTAATTTTAGTCAGATTCTAAGAGTATGTTCTTGATTGTGGTGAATAGTGTTGAAGTAAAAGGGTTTCTAACATTTAGCAACTTGATAGAACTTATGTAAACACTTTCCTACACAACTCCTTTTGTTGAGGTTGGAGAATAAGTTTGCTCTGTGGTATGTTTAGTGAGAAATGTTGTTTGAGGTGGTCATACTACATTACTTAAATATTTGAAGCTAGTCTGTTTTCTAGCTCATCACTAAATTCACCGAGCTGGAAAAGCTCTATGTAACGTTTGTCATTTTTGTCCAATTCATCATGAAAAGTAGAGGATAAATATCCATTGAATAACTCTATTTGCTCCGGCAACTTTTTTCTTGACAGAGGAAATCCTATGGCGTTCAGAAGCTTGTTACTCTTATTCATATTTGCTTTCATGGCTAAAGGGAGGTCACAAATTTAAAGGATTTCTTATTATCTTTTGTAGTCAAGGTTAATTTGGTTTTTCTTGGGAGAATCTCTGATTAAATGTTTTTGATACAAACCCATCACAGTCTCCTCTTCCCTTGAGATAATTTGTCGTGAGGTACCGTTGAACTTGGTATCCTGGCTGCATTGTCTTAGGCATAGTGTTAATGTGAAAGTGAGCAATTGCTAGTAGTCAATAAAACTTCGAAATGGATAATTGTAATGTAAGGAAATAGTTTCCTACTTTTTATGTAGTGTTTTACTTAAATGGAAACAATGGATATATTGGTCTGTTGTGGATCATTAAGGATGGACGTTCAGGGCAGTTGCAATGTCTGTATTCATTTTACTTTCATTTTTCGGTCCCCTGTAATTTTTCACAGGTAGAAGAGCACAAAGAACTCTATCAGTACCAGTTTCTACTTTAGCAAAACTTGGTGTCTAGCTGCTATAATTACAAGTAGAAACTGAAAAAAAAAAAAACCTGTAATTACTATCTGAAACAGGAAAGATGCAAGATCCTTTGTCTTTATCCGAAAATGAGTTCAAAAAGATTGTCAAAACCAACTTTATGGCTGCGTGGTATCTCTTAAAAGCTGTGGGCAAAGCAATGAGGGACCAGAAATCTGGAGGTTCTATTGTATTCTTGACTTCAATATTGGGGGCTGAAAGAGGATTGTATCCAGGATCAGCAGCATACGGTTCGTGTTTGGCTGGTATACAGCAGCTAGTAAGGGTGAGTATAGCATATTATTACCTCAAGTTCCTAGAATTAGCAAATCTAAGAGTTCACATTTTGCAGCATTGGTGATATTGCTGTTTAATTTCTCAGAGTGTGTTGAACTGAACAATCTCATGCAATTTGGGGTTAAATTTCAACAGTCACCACTGAGTTTTTTTTCCCCCTAATTACCCAAAAATTAAAGGAAAAAAGAAGTATACAAGTGTCTTTTCAGAATTATAAAGTACCTTTTTAAAGGTTTTAAAAAACATCACTGATTAAAGCTATGGTAAATAATGAGTATGGTGCAATTTGCAAATATAAACTGAATAAAGTGGAGTAAACCTTAAGGTTGCATTTGGATGGCTAGGTTTCGATTAAGGAAAATGATTTTGAGGAATGATTTCAAATGACTTTCTGTGAGGGGTATCTGAAAATAGTTCAAAACAGGGAATTTTGGATTTTGAATTTTGAATCAAACTAACTTTTTCCCTTCAGATCCTCTCATCCATGAAACTGAATTTTGATCCATAGCTTACATTCTTATACATGTTTTTGACAGACATCGGCTATGGAAATCGGTAAATACCAGATAAGGGTTAATGCAATAGCTCGAGGTTTGCATCTCCACGACGAGTTCCCCTTGTCTGTGGGGACGGAGAGGGCCCAAAAGTTGGTACGCGAAGCTACACCTTTACACAGGTGGCTTGATGTTGAAAATGATTTGGCCTCGACTGTTATATATTTGATCAGTGACGGCTCAAAATACATGACAGGGACAACTATTTACGTTGATGGTGGCCAGTCCTTAGTGAGGCCTCGAATGAGATCATATATGTGAATCTTTAAACTCCAAGGTAATAAATTTGGTTTGTATCTTAGCATGTAAAACTGATGTGTGCTTTGGGTAAGATCCAATGACACTTTTCATTTGGTATTTTTAAAGTTTTACTTACCTGATGCGCTGATGTTTTAATATCATATTACCATAGACGAACATGTTTTATTATGAGAATGAAGTTGATGTTGTGTTAACTCTTAAGTAATACATGATATTATTACATATGCGAGATTTTACTTTTTGTTGGTATTCATAGTGTAACTGGATCGAGATGTGAAATAATGAATGGTTTATCATAATGTATAGGATTGAAAATCAAAATTTTGAGTTTTGAGAGAAGTTGTTTTTGCTTGAGACGGTCTTTTCATTGGACAATAACAATGCAAGTTCAATTATTTCACAAGAAATAAAGCGATGAAGTTTAACCAAACTTGATTGATAATTAATATCCTCGCACAATGAATTCAATTTCAAATTCGTTTTCAACAAAAAGATTAAAAAATAGAAGAAACTACCAAGAACACAGCATGTTGGGCCATGCACTTGAAAAACAATAACGTCAGAAAAAGAAAAATTGCAAACTAAAAGGAAAGAACTAAAGGGGAAATAAAGGTAATGTTGAAGACGAGCATATATTCAAAAGAAGACAGCTATTCCAATTGAAAGCTTTTGAAAATGTTCCAATTGATTAGACTTTTTGAAAATGTGCCGAAGACTTGTTGAAAAAAGAAAATCACTAAGAGCGTGATTG
Organism: Striga hermonthica; assembly: GCA_902706635.1. Classification (NCBI taxonomy): domain Eukaryota; kingdom Viridiplantae; phylum Streptophyta; class Magnoliopsida; order Lamiales; family Orobanchaceae; genus Striga; species Striga hermonthica. The sequence continues at coordinate 322,108 of CACSLK010024787.1, forward strand.
GATACAAAATTTTTAAAAAAAGTCCAAACATTTTTAACTCAACTTTAACTCAACACCACTATCATCAATATTATCAATATAATTAAATAATTTCAATCAATCATGCATACACACTACATCAACCTTAAATCACTATTCATCTACTCACATTATTTTAACTAACCATCACTTCAAGTTTTCTCTCTCCTACTTTACATCAAATCAACTTTTAATCATTTTATTTTAAATAATATTTTAATATACCCACAACAACTAACCATACCAACTTTTTCAAAACTAACTAAATCAAACAAAAAAACAAAACAAAACCAAATTTTTTTATATCTAATCTATAAAATGTTTGAAAAAAACGTTTTTGAGATGAAAATAATTTGAAGAATTGAAATGTGGAGTGATGTTGATACGGCCATAAGTAGCGGTTAGTGGAGGACCGGTCAGAGGCCAAACTTAGCCACAACCAGCCAAGGACTAACTAGGCGAATACTAGCTCGACGTGAGCTAGGCAGAATACCAAGAGATTGATGAGCTAGGAGAATGGGAGCTAGGCGAAGACTAGCTCGGCGAGAACTAGGCGGAATACCAAGAGATTGATAAGCTAGGCGAATGAGAGCTAGGCGAGGACTAGCTAGACGGAATACCAAGAGATTGATGAGCTAGGCTAATGGGAATTAGGCGAGGACTAGTTAGGCAAAGACTAGCTCGGTGTGAGATAGGCGGAATACCAAGAGATTGATGAGTTAGGCGGATGTGATCTCCTAGTCAGCTAGGCATCTCAGCAGCTAGGCGCTAGGCAGCTAGGCACCTAGGCATCACAGCAGCTAGGCATCTTGCCACCTAGGCACCTCGGCACGTCGGCATCTCGGCTTTGCTGGGAGCTTAGTGGTCCGTGCACCGCGCGTCAACGTCCACATTTTGGGTGGAGCTCTCGGCACTTCCCAGCCCACGCGCAGCTTGACATTGTGGGCAGCTCGGCACCCATGTACAGCTCGGCAGCAGACGGTCACTCGGGCGACCCCAACAGCTCGCCGGTGCATACTCGACAGCTCAGCGTGACTCGACAGTACAACTCGACACCTCCATGCGGGCGGCTCGACAGCAGTGGTCCCTTGCGCGACCCCAACAGCTCGGCATCTCGGTGGTGCATACTCGGCAGAGAAGCTCGGCGATAAAACTAGCTCGACAGATCCCGTGGAGCTCGGCCTCTCATGGTACCCCGCTTTTTCGTGACAGCTTGTTGGCTGGGCGGGGTGGGCGTCACCTCGCGCATTAGGTCCGTAGCTCGGAACTTCGCAAAAGGACGTGTAACCCAGACTATGTGACTCAACAGCTCGGCACTCCATGTGACGTAAGTTGGTGCGTGTTCAGCTAAATTAGCCTAGGATGAGATAGGCGGAGCACGCGTGAAAAGTTGATGAGACGTGGTTGATAAACAAAGAGGTTGAACAAATTACATTCTTGGTCGAGCTACCCGTAGCTCGACCGAAGAATGGGGGGGGGGGGGCTAGATGATACGGCCATAAGTAGCGGTTAATGGAGAACCGGTCAGAGGCCAAACTTAGGCACAGCCAGCCGAGGACTAGCTAGGCGAGGACTAGCTTAGCAAATACTAGCTCGGCGTGAGCTAGACAAAATACCAAGAGATTGATGAGCTAGGAGAATGAGAGCTAGGTGAGGACTAGATAGGCGGAATACCAAGAGATTGATGAGCTAGGAGAATGGGAGCTAGGCGAGGACTAGCTAGACGAAGACAAGGTCAGCGTGAGCTAGGCAGAATACCAAAAGATTGATGAGCTAGGCGAATGGGAGCTAGGCAAGGACTAGCTAGGTGGAATACCAAGAGATTGATGAGCTAGGCGGATGTGATCGCCTAGTCAGCTAGGCATCTCAACAGCTAGGTGCCTAGGCAGCTAGGTACCTAGGCATCACAACAGCTAGGCATCTTGGCGCCTCGGCAGCTCGGCGTTGTTGGGAGCTCGGTAGTCTGTCCACCACGCGTCCACGTCCGCATTTTGGGTGGAGCTCTCGGCGCTTCCCAGCCCACGCGCAGGTCGGCATTGTGGGCAGCTCGGCGATGCATACTCGACAGCTTGGCACCTCCATGCGGGCGGCTTGGCAGCAGCGATCCCTTGCCCGACTTCAGCATCTCGGCATCTCGGCGGTGCATACTCGGTAGAGAAGCTCGGTGCTATGGCTAGTTCGGCAACTCTCCTGGAGCTCGACCTCTCATGGTACCCTGCTTCTTCATAGCTTGTTGGCTAGCGGGGTGTGTGTCACCTCGCGCATTAGGTCAATAGCTCAGAATTTCGCAAAAGGACGTGTAACCCGGGTCGTGTGACTCGCAACCCGACACTCCATTTGACAGGTAAGTTGGTGCATGTTCGGCCAAATCAGCCAAACATGAGATAGGCGGAGCACAAGTGGAAAGTTGATGAGATGTGGTTGATATACAAAAGGGTTGAAGAAATTACATTTTTGGTCGAGGATTAGCTAGGCGAGGATTAGCTAGGCGAATACTAGCTCGACGTGAGCGGAAGAATACCAAGAGATTGATGAGCTAGGAGAATGGGAGCTAGGCGAGGACTAGCTAGGCGAAGACTACTAGTTCGGCATGAGCTAGGCGGAATACCAAGAAATTCATGAGCTAGGCGAATGGGAGCTAGGCGAGGACTAGCTAGACGAAAACTAGCTCGGCGTGAGCTAGGCGGGATACCAAGAGATTGATGAGCTAGGCGAGGATTAGCTAGGCGAAGACTAACTCGGCGTGAGCTAGGTGAAATACCAAGAGATTGATGAGCTAGGCGGAATACCAAGAGATTGATTAGCTAGGCGGAATACCAATAGATAGATGAGTTAGACGAATGTGAATTAGACGAGGACTAGCTCGGCGTGAGCTAGGCAAAATACCAAGAGATTGATGAGCTAGGAGAATGGGAGCTAGGCGAGGACTAGCTAGGCGAAACTAGCTCGGCGTGAGCTAGGCAAAATATCAAGAGATTGATGAGCTAGGAGAATGGGAGCTAGGCGAGGACTAGCTAGGCGAAACTAGCTCTGCATGAGCTAGGCAGAATACCAAGAGATTGATGAGCTAGGCGAGGATTAGCTAGGCGAAGACTAACTCGGCGTCAGCTAGGTGAAATACCAAGAGATTGATGAGCTAGGTGAGGACTAGCTAGGCAAAGACTAGCTCGGCGTGAGCTAGGCGGAATACCAAAAGATTGATGAGCTACGCAAATGGGAGCTAGGCGAGGACTAGCTCGGCGAAGACTAGCTCGGTGTGAGCTAGGCGGAATACCAAGAGATTGATGAGCTAGGCGGATGTGATCGCCTAGTCAGTAGGCATCTCAGCAGCTAGACACCTAGGCATCTTGGCACCTAGGTACCTCAACAGTTAGGCGCCTAGGCATCTCGGTAGTTCGACGTTGCTGGGAGCTCGGTGGTCCGTCCACCGTGCGTCAACTTCCGAATTTTGGGTGGAGCTCCCGGCGCTTCCCAGCCCACGCGCAGGTCGGCATTGTGGGCAGCTCAGATGTGCATACTCGACAGCTCGACGTGACTCGGCAGTACAGCTCGACACCTCCATGTGGGCGGCTCGACAGCAGCGGTCCCTTGTGCGACCCCAACAGCTCGGCAGCTCGACGGTGCATACTCGGCGGAGAAGTTCGGCGCTATGGCTAGCTCGGCAGCTCCCGTAGAGCTCGACCTCTCTTGGTACCCTGCTTCTTCACAGCTTGTTGGCTGGCGGGGTGTCCGTCACCTCGCGCATTAGGTCAGTAGCTCGGAAATTCACAAAAGGACGTGTAACCCGGGTCGTGTGACTCAGCAACTCGGCACTCCATTTGAAGTAAGTTGGTGCATGTTGGGCCAAATCAGCCTAGCAAGAGATAGGCGGAGCACGCATGAAAAGTTGATGAGATGTGGTTGATATACAAAAGAGTTGAAAAATTACATTCTTGGTCGAGCTATCCGTAGCTCGACTGAAGAATTGGGGAGGCTAGATGATACGACCATAAGTAGCGAATAGCTCGACCGAAGAATTGGGGAGGCTAGATGATACGACCATAAGTAGCGATTAATGGAAGATCGGTCAGAGGCCGAACTTAGCCACAACTTGCCGATGACTAGCTAGGCGAAGACTAGCTCGACGTGAGCTAAGCAGAATGACAAAAGATTGATAAGCTAGGCAGAATAACAAGAGGTTGATGAGCCAGGCAGAATAACAAGAGATTGATGAGCTAGGAGAATGGGAGTTAGGCGAGAAATAGCTAGGCGGAATACCAAGAGATTCATGAGCTAGGCGAATGAGATCTAGGCGAAGACTAGCTCGGCGTGAGCTATGCGGAATACCTAGAGATTGATGAGCTATGCGAATGGAAATTAGGCGAGGATTAGCTAGGTAAGACTAGCTCGTTGTGAGCTAGGCGGATTACCAAGAGATTGATGAGGTAGGCGGATGTGATCGCCTAGTCAGCTAGGCATCTCAGCAGCTAGGTGCCTAGGCAGTTAGGCACCTAGGAATCACAACAGTTAGGCATCTTGGAACCTCAGCAGTTAGCACCTCGGCACCTAGGCAGCTCGGCGTTGCTGGGAGCTCGGTGGTCCGTGCACCCCGCGTCAACGTCCGCACGACGCTTCCCAGCCCACGCGCAACTTGGCATTGTTGGCAGCTCGGCAGCAGACGGTCCCTCGCGCGACCCCGGCAGCTCGGTGGTGCATACTCGGCGGATAAGTTAGGCGCTATGGCTAGCTCGGCAGCTCCCGTGGAGCTCGGCCTCTCATGGTACCCCACTTCTTCGTGACAGCTTGTTGGCTGGACGAGGTGGGCGTCACCTCGCGCATTAGGTCCGTAGCTCGGCACTTCACAAAAGGACGTGTAACCCGGCCCGTGTGACTCAACAGCTCGACACTCCATGTGACGGGTAAGTTGGTGCATGTTTTGCCAAATCAGCCTAGCATGAGATAGGCGGAGCACGCATGAAAAGTTGATGAGATGTGGTTGATAAACAAAGGGGTTGAAGAAATTACATTCTTGGTTGAGCTACCCGTAGCTCGACCGAAGA
>CACSLK010024787.1:335336-346310 GCA_902706635.1 Striga hermonthica
TGTGCTAAAGAGCTGTCCATTAAACTTGTTAGCCGAGCTGTTTCTATCAAATCGTCACGAACAACTCATCTTATTTTATTAGCCGAACTGATTACACCACCATGTGAACCAGCAGATTGTCCCGTGATCGGCCAAGCTAATTGCCTTTCCAAATCAAACATGCTGCTCACCCCATTCACTAGCCGAGCTAGTCGCACCGTTCCGCCTGACGAGCAGCTCGTCCCTCTTTGAACCAAGAATTGGTTAATTAACTGAGCACCTGTCTTGCCATGTTGACCGAGCAGGTGATGAAAAGACACCTCGAGAATCACGCTTTTCTTTTTGAAAAGCTCATCTTTGTGCTATATATTATGAACTCATTTAATAGAATTTAATTTTCTCCAAGTATGGATAGCTCGTATTTTCCTCACACTTGGGAATGAATGTTCATGTATCATTTTTAACATCTTTTAAGAATATGAGAGAGAGATTCCTGTAATTTTATATGAAGAATATGACATATATATCTATATTTTCTTCATATTCTTTTAATTTTATCCGTTCTATGCTTCGTCATGAACTCATGATCATATGAATAATATTAACCAAATATGTCCTTGTTACTTACAGAGGCTCTTTTCAGCTTGGCACTTTCTACGCCGAAGCATGCCGAGCAACCCGCTCATCCCACTCAAAAGACCCAACCGACCATCGACTAGGCAGAACCCCGACGCCGACCAACCAGCCCCCAAGATTCAAGGTAGGCGCAAAACTAACCGCCGTGCCGACTTGACCATGGAAGAGGTGTCTTTTGCCTTGCCAACCGCGTTGGCCGATGTGGGGGTTGTTCCACTCGCCGACACCGGCAATGCTAAGGCCAGTGACATTTCACAAATTGGCTCTGAGTTCCAAGGGGAGAAGGAGTTCCGAATTAGTCGACGGGGCTAAGTTTTCAAAACCGAAAATTAGGGTATGCAAAATTGATACACACACAAAGGATTGAGCACATACTCGATTGTTGTGATTGTTCTAAAAAAAAAGAAAAAAAAAAAGAAGAAAAAGAGGAAAGGAGAGAATCACTTACCCATGAAGCCGCCGGACATCATTGTGGAGATGGGTGATGGTGGATCCTTGCCTGCCCAGTTTGTCGAGAAGGCAAAGACATGAGAAAATGAGCAGCAAAGTAGGAAGGATGAAATAAGAAAATGATGAAGATTAAAATGAGATCGACGGTGTATATTGGAGGCGTGTTGAAGAAGATAGGGGAAGCAGAAGACGGCTCGTCAAGTCCAGTGATGCGATGTCCCTGACTTGTGACGAACTCATAATTCGAGGCATGTGACGAGTTCACATTTTTTGGGGCATGTGACGAGGTCATAATTCGAGTCGCATGACGAGCTCACATTTCAGGGTATGATAAACTCAGGTTATCTGGACGTGATGACCTCACGTTTCTGGGTATGACGAGTTCAGGTTCTCAGGACGTGACGAGCTCATAAATCCGGAATGTGACGAGCTCACGTTTCTGAGTATGACGAGTTCAGGTTCTCAGGACGCGACGAGCTCATGTTCTCACGATGCGACGAGCTCATAATTCGGAATGTGATGAGCTCACATTTTTGGGTATGGCGAGCTCGGGTTATCGGGACGCGACGAGCTCATAAATCCGGAATGTCTTCAGCTCATGTTTTTAGGACACGACGAGCTCATAAATCCGGAATGTACAGAGCTCACATTTTTGGGTATGACGAGGTCGGGGTCTCGGGACGCGACGAGCTCATAAATCCGGAATGTGACGAGCTCATGTCCAGGACGTGACGAGTTCATAAATTCGGGATATGACGAGCTCAATTTTTGGAATATGACGAGCTTATATTTTTGTGGTATAACGAGTGCATGATCTTGAAAAGTGACGAGCTCAAAGCATTTGGGAAGTGACGAGCTCTGGTGTACTTAAGCGTGACAAGCGGGAGTTGAACAAAAGGAGGATACATGCCGACCTAATAAAAGGCATGGCCGAAGTAATGTCGTGGATGATCCAGTCCTTATGGCGTTTCATCCTCAAAATTAGGGGACTAGATGATATGATAAAAAGGAGCTAGAAAGATCCAAGTTACCTTTGGGCGACCAACTCAAGTGGTGTCAGCCGAGCTGGATGAGTAGGTCGGCAACGTGAACAGGTCGGCAAAATTTAACGTGTCTAAATGGTAAACTTATAAAAAATGGTAAACTTATAAAAAAAATGAATATGGGAGTTTTCTGGCAATTTAACGTGTCTAAATGGTAAACTTATAAAAAATCACAAGTTAATTGAGCTAAGCGATGAATAATTAAGACATAAAGCCTGTGGAAAATCACAAGTTCGTTGAGTTAGGCAATGAATAATTAAGGCATAAAGCCTGTGAAAATCGCAAGTTTGTTGAGCTAGGCAATAAATAATTAAGGCATAAAGCCTGTGAAAAATCGCAAGTTCGTTGAGCTAGGCAATAAATAATTAAGGCATAAAGCCTGTGGAAAATCGCAAGTTCGTTGAGCTAGGCGATGAATAATTACGGCATAACGACTTTTTTAAGAAAAAAAGAGAAGGGAGAATAAAAGATAGCTGAGTTCATTAAGTCCAATTGAGGTACAAAAGCTTGGTAAATTCGGTGATGAATGTGTGCGGTACAAAGCCTGATCTAATAAGCTGCAAGCTCACTACGCTCAACACAGACCTGTTTTGAAAATTCATTCATTAAGTTCGGCGATGGGTGTTTAAAAGCACAGGCCTGTCTTCACAGGATCGTCAAGCTCATTAGAACCTCATAGGTTTGCCGAGCTCAGTAATAGCTACTGGGCCTAAACAAGGGTATTGTTACAATTCCTAGCCCGACAATAGTATATACTCGTCGCCGTATTAAAGGCAGGAAAGACGGGCAAGAACACCACTTACCAAAGTACCGAAAGCAAAACAAACATGGCATAAAAAAAATCGAAGTTCGATCGACCAAGCTAATTGCCTTTTCAAATCAAACATGCTGCTCACCCCATTCACTAGCCAAGCTAGTCGCACCGTTCCGCCTGACGAGCAGCTCGTCCCTCTTTGAACCAAGAATTGGTTAATTAACCGAGCACCTGTCTCGCCATGTCGACCGAGCAGGTGATGAAAAGACACCTCGAGAATCACGCTTGTCTTTTTGAAAAGCTCGTCTTTGTGCTATATATTATGAACTCAATTAATGGAATTTAATTTTCTCCAAGTATGGATAGCTCGTCTTTTCCCTCACACTTGAAAATGAATGTTCATCTATCATTTTAAACATCTTTTAAGTATAAGTACTTCAATTATCACAAGGATAATTGTAGAACATTTTTGTTCAAGCCGAGCGTCTCAAGTGCTCGGTTCTAAACCTTTGTATGATGAGGTGACGCCCGAGTTCATTTAGAGCTCGGGTTTGATTGAGCGAAACCCGTATAACAAGCTCAATTTTTGACCCCATAACCAGACGTCACCCTAGTTTATCGTTTCGCAAATTCGCGGCTTACATGAATTCTATAACGCTCAAACGTAGATTGCTAGGTTATTCATCGACATCGTGAATTAGGTTGATATTTTACACTTGACTCAATTATACAATTGAATTAACATGAGAAAAATTCGAAAGACAAAATATTGAGAGCTGACAAGAGAAGGCCATGAGAGTTGATATTTTTTTTTTCTTTTAATTTTATCCGTCCTATGCTTCTTCATGAACTCATGATCATATGAATAATATTAACCAAATATGTCCTTGTTACTTACATAGGCTCTTTTCAGCTCGGCACTTTCTACGCCGAAGCATGCCGAGCAACCCGCTCAGCCCACTCAACAGACCCAACCGACCATCAACTCGGCAGAACCCTGATGCGACCAACCAGCCCGCGAGATTCAAGGTAGGCGCAAGCGCCGTGCCGACTTGACTTGACCGTGGAAGAGGTGTCTTTGGCCTTGCCAACCGCGTTGGCCGATGTGGGGGTTGTTCCACTCGCCGACGCCGACAATGATAAGGCCACTGACAATTCGCCAATTGGCTCTGAGTTTGAAGGGGAGAAGGAGTTCGAATTAGTCGACGGGGCCAAGTTTTCAAAACCGAAAATTAGGGTATGCAAAATTGATACACACACAAAGGATTGAGCACGTACTCGAGTTGTGATGATTCTAAAAAGAAAAAGAAAAAAAAAAAAAAAGAAGAAGAAAAAGAGGAAAGGAGAGAATCACTTACCCATGAAGCCGCCGGACATAATTGTGGAGATGGGTGATGGTGGATCTTTGCCTGCCCAGCTTGTCGAGAAAGCTAAAACAGCGTGCCAGATTTTGAATGAGAAAAAGAGCAGCAAAGTAGGAAGGATGAAATAAGAAAATGATGAATATCGGTATTTACAGGGAGATATTTGGTGAGGAATTTGAGGGGACGGACGATCTGGGCCGTACATTTAAAATGAGAGCGACGGTGTATATTAGAGGCGTGTTGAAGAAGATAGGGGAAGCGGAAGACGGCTCGTCAAGTCCAGTGATGCGATGAGTCCCTGACTTTGGCACGTGACGAACTCATAATTCGAGGCATGTGACGAGTTCACATTTTTTGGGGCATGTGACGAGGTCATAATTCGAGTCGCATGACGAGCTCACATTTCAGGGTATGATAAGCTCAGGTTCTCTGGACGTGATGACCTCACGTTTCTGGGTATGACGAGTTCAGGTTCTCAGGACGCGACGAGCTCATAAATCCGGAATGTGACGAGCTCACGTTTCTGGGTATGACGAGTTCAGGTTCTCAGGACGCGACGAGCTCATGTTCTCACGAGGCGACGAGCTCATAATCCGAAATGTGATGAGCTCACATTTTTGGGTATGGTGAGCTCGGTTATCGGGACGCGACGAGCTCATAAATCTAGAATTTGACGAGCTCATGTTTTCAGGACACGACGAGCTCATAAATCTGGAATGTACCGAGCTCACATTTTTGGGTATGACGAGGTCGGGGTCTCGGGACGCGACGAGCTCATAAATCCGGAATGTGACGAGCTCATGTCCAGGACGTGACGAGTTCATAAATTCAGGATATGACGAGCTCGATTTTTGGAATATGACGAGCTTATATTTTTGTGGTATAACGAGTTCATGATCTTGAAAAGTGACGAGCTCGAAGCATTTGGGAAGTGACGAGCTCCGGTGTACTTAAGCGTGACAGGCAGGAGTTGAACAAAAGGAGGATACATGCCGACCTAATAAAGGGCATGGCCGAAGTAATTTCGTGGATGATCCAGTGTTTATGGCAATTCATCCTCAAAAGGAGGATACATGCCGACCTAATAAAGGGCATGGCCGAAGTAATGTCGTGATGATCCAGTGCTTATGGCGATTCATCCTCAAAATTAGGGGGACTAGATGATATGATAAAAAGGAGCTAGAAAGATCCAAGTTACCTTTGGGCGACCAACTCAAGTGGTGTCAGTCGAGCTGGATGAATAGGTCGGCAACGTGAACAGGTCGGCAAAATTTAACGTGTCTAAATGGTAAACTTATAAAAAATGGTAAACTTATAAAAAAATAAATATGGGAGTTTTCTGGCAATTTAACGTGTCTAAATGGTATACTTATAAAAAATCACAAGTTCATTGAGCTAGGCGATGAATAATTAAGGCATAAAGCCTGTGGAAAATCACAAGTTCGTCGAGCTAGGCGATGAATAATTAAGGCATAAAGCCTGTGAAAATCGCAAGTTTGTTGAGCTAGGCAATGAATAATTAAGGCATAAAGCCTGTGGAAAATCGCAAGTTCGTTGAGCTAGGCGATGAATAATTACGGCATAACGACTTTTTTAAGAAAAAAAAAAAGAGAAAGGAGAATAAAAGATCGCTGAGTTCATTAAGTCCAATTGAGGTACAAAAGCTTGGTAAATTCGGTGATGAATGTGTGCGGTACAAAGCCTGATCTAATAAGCTGCAAGCTAACTACGCTCAACACATACCTGTTCTGAAAATTCACTCATTAAGTTCGGCGATGGGTGTTTAAAAGCACAGGCCTATCATCACAGGATCGTCAAGCTCATTAGAACCTCATAGGTTTGCCGAGCTCAGTAAAAGCTGCTGGGCCTGAACAAGGGTATTGTTACAATTCCTAGCCCGGCAATAGTATATACTCGTCGCCGTATTAAAGGCAGGAAAGACGGGCAAGAACACCACTTAACAAAGTACCGAAAGCAAAACAAACATGGCATAAAAAAAAATAAAAATCGAAGTTCAGGTGGTCTATGGCCGTGCTTACAAAAGTTTCCAATTCGCCGTCTAAAACAAAACAAAAGATGACGGTCCACGACACAGAACAAAAGGAGTAAATATAATAGTAATAATACATAAGTAGTTTATGGAGATGACAGAATTTATTCTTCATCTGATTCTTCCTTTTGTCAAACCCGCTTTGGCTTTAGCAATATCCGCCACAGGTTCCCACCAGGGGAAGTCGGCATGTTGTGATTTGTCCCCGTTCCATCCTACAGGTTCAGGAAGGCCGAGCACCATCGCCTCCTCGTCCACTTCGCCCGTCTACCTGCGGGCCTTCACCTGTGCGAAAGTACGCTGTACACCCTCCGTAAAATACTGAAGACAAGCCGGGCTGAGTTTGCCAAGGAAGCAGGTGGTATGCTCATAATATTTGAGTAGGTCGGCTCGATAAAAGTCCAGGAAGCGAGTGAACCGGGCGGAAGAGAGGAAGGAAGTTTCGCCTTCCTCGCGAGGTGGTATGCTCATAATATTTGAGTAGCTCGACTCGATAAAGGTCCGCTTGTCTTTTTGAAAAGCATGTCTTTGTGCTATATATTATGAACTCAATTAATGGAATTTAATTTTCTCCAAGTATGGATAGCTCGTCTTTTCCCTCACACTTGGGAATGAATGTTCATCTATCATTTTTAACATCTTTTAAGTATAAGTACTTCAATTATCACAAGGATAATTGTAGAACATTTTTGTTCAAGCCGAGCATCTCAAGTGCTCGGTTCTAAACCTTTGTATGATGAGGTGACTCCCGAGTTCATTTAGAGCTCGGGTTCGATTGAGCGAAACCCGTATAACCAGCTCAATTTTCGACCCCATAACCAGACGTCACCCTAGTTTATCGTTTCGCAAATCCGCGGCTTACGTGAGTTCTACAACGCTCAAACGTGGATTGCTAGGTTATTCATCGACATCGGAATTAGGTTAATATTTTACACTTGACTCAATTATACAATTGAATTAACATGAGAAGAATTAAAAAGAAGCAATGAGAGAGAACAGTTTTAAATGTGGATTTTTTTATTTTTTAATATGTACAGAATAATTAGGAATTGAGAGAGAGATTCCATCATTTTTTTAGGAATGAGGTTAGACATACCATATGCTTATGTTTCCATTTAATTTTTTCATTGCCCACCATAAATGGAGAGAGAAAACAAAAAGTGGCGCATTTTGTGATGAAACGAAGACCATATTTGGATTATAAATTACAAGTCAAAGACATGTTTGGGATTTGAACAATAGTCTCATATATATATGTAAAGGAAAAACTAAAAGGGATTAGTTATGTACTTTCGCCAAATAAATTAGTTTGATCTTATGAGTTATGAGAGGGGAATTTGGACTCCCAACATTTATCAAGTTTGATCTTATGAGTTATGAGAGGGGAATTCGCCAAATATATAATTTGCTCTTTGTGATAATAAATAGATTCAGATGAAATAAATTATATATTGACCAACTTAGATTCTACTTGTTAAGGATAACTCCTTTAATTTTCTACTTGTTAAGGATCAAACTCATTTGATTAATTAACAAGCAGAGGTTGGACATGATAGGCGCTAAAATATTATAAATTAATATGTGAAGAAATTTTATAGAAGAAAATAAATATATTTTCAGATAAGTACAAAATTTCCCCAAGTCCTTTTCATTCTCAGTAAGATTAAGTATATAGATATATTTCCTGCCGAGCTCAAATCCCAGAATCATTGCATATGGCGAGCTCACTCGTCATGCATTTTCTGCCGAGCTCATCCCAGAATCATTACGTATGCCGAACTCATTTACTCAGTTCGGCTCCCCGTCACCTGTTCTTTGTTGAGCTGGTTTATACCCCTCATTAGCTCGACGCTCGCCACACCGAAATGCACTGAGCAGCCTTCTCAGCCACTCCCGCAAACCGAACCAAACGTCGACCTAACCACTTCACAAACTGCCGATCAACAAGATTCCGCTGTTGATAAGACTATTGGTGAGACTAAAAAGAAGCGCCAACCCAACCGACGACCTTCGCGGAAACAACCAAACTCAAAGCGCCGCAAAGCGTCAAAGGAAGGTAAGGTCGGTCCTGAGGAGGAGAAGGACGAGGACTCACCTCAGCCCAGTTCTTGTCCTAAATCTGCACTTGAGCAACCCAAGACTTTTGCCGGTAACAAAGACACTAGCTCGGCCGCCGCCTACCTCCTTTCTATCTTTCCCAAGGGGAAAATATCTCGCTGGAAAGGTAGCCAGATACGAGGTTCCACTGCCTCGTTTCATTTAGTCAAGATGACCACGTCGGTGTACCTTATTCTGTTTTATTTAAGGTAGCCAAATATGGTTAAAAATTACGCATTCTTAGCATGCATGGTATAGGTAGATAAATTAACGTGTTCACATTGAGTAGAGGAACACATTCTAATGACGGGCGAGGGAAAAAAATATATTATTTGAACAATCCTAACAGATTTCGAGATGTGTCCTTTCACTTATGGCTCGGTTGCTGACTTTTGGTAGGAATTCGGCATTTTTCATCTGCTCGGCTTTTGACGTATAACAGCCCGGCACTTCAATTGATTTGATTGAAAAGCCATGTGACGAGCTCGGTATTTGACGCATAAGAGCTCGGCTCTTTAGTTGGTTCGATTGCACAGCCATATGAAGAGCTCGGCATTTAATCTGCTCGATCGGATGCCATGATTCGGAGCTCGGTACGTGGCGCCGAGATCTAGAGCTCGGCTCTTTAGTTAGTTCGATTGCACAGCCATATAAAGAGCTCGGCATTTGATACATATGAGCTCGGCACTTTTAATCGGCTCGATCGGATGCCATGATTCGGAGCTCGGTACGTGGCGCCGAGATCTAGAGCTCGGCTCTTTAGTTGGTTCGATTGCACAGCCATATGAAGAGCTCGGCATTTGATACATATGAGCTCGGCACTTTTAATCGGCTCAATTGGAGGTCATGATTCGGAGCTCGGTACGTGGCGCACAAGATCTCGGCACAAATTGACAATTTCGGCTACAATTTAGATGACATTTTCCAGTTTAGCTCGGCAATTCGGATTCAATATGTAAATTATCGAACGTGTTTATCTAGTTCAATGAACGATAGCTCATTTGATAATTGAAAGGCTAGATGATATGGCACAAAGAAATAGCTAGGTGAACCGATAAGTTAACAGTAAAGTTGTATGAGTAGTTGGACTTATGTGGCACGTTCAGAGCTCGGCCTTAGAAAAATTGATCAAACAGATTCCAAAAAATGATTGGCCCGTGTCTTACATGCAAAATCTGAGGATAAACCTCATTCAAAATTTCCTGTTTATCACATTTATCTAATTTATTTCCACGATCTTTGTTGTCATCTCGAGTGATAGAGCTGTAAATGAACCGAGTCGAGCCCGAGCTCTGGTTCGATTTATTATCTAGTCGAACTCAGGCATTAACGAACCGAGTTATATTAAAGCTTAAAAATTACATAAAGATTCCTATTTTTCAAGTCTTAAGAGCTTTTTAATTAAAAGGCAAGTCGAGCTGACTATTTAAATAAATGAGACAGAGTTCTACTCGTTTATCAACGAATCAAGTTGAGTTGAACTCACGTGTCATTAAGATTAACAGTTTTAATTATCACTGGTTCCTAACTACTTTGTTCGACAGTGCAGTAGTATTTTATTATGATTGTTTTTGGTTTTTGATACAATAGCATTCACTACAAGAAAATGATGAAATTCCAGCGGAAATTTATATAATAGAATGATTCCAACGGCAATTCCAACGGATATTTCAATACTATTATTTCCGTTGGAATTTTTCAATGGATTTCACCGGAAATTCCAACATAAATATTCCGTTGGAATGAGTTTTCCATTGGAATTTTTCGTTGGATTTTGACGATTCCAACGGTGGATTTTTCAACAGAGGTGGAAATAAAAATTCCAACGGAAATTGCATATTCCAACGGAAATTCCTACGGTAAAAAAACGTTGGAAATATAGCCGTTGGAATCACCAAATTCCATCTAAAATTCCAGTGAAAAACACATTCCAACGGAATATTTCCGTTGGAACCATTCCAACGGAAGCTATACCATTAGAATATCCGTTAGAATTTCTATTGGTATATATTACCATAGGATTTTCCGTTGGAATATAACAATTTTTTTGTAGTGATTTAGGCCTTTGTCAATGGACAATGGAGTAGACGAACAAATCAGTTTGGGCTGCCACTCCTATAAAACTAGGACAAATAGCCTGCTATTGGGCTATTGGATTCTTCCCGTCGGCCTTTGAATACGGATGGTGCCTTTGATACCTCTACGGGACTGAGTACTGCAGGAGGTCTAATTCGAAATGAGGCGGGTCGATGGATAGAGGGTTTCCTCATGAATATTGGTTATTGTACATGCCGATCTTTGGGGCCTTCTTCAGGGACTATAGTTGGCATGGGAGTCAGGCTATCGTAAAGTGATTGCCAAGGTTGAGAGCTAATGCGTGACGCAAATGGTGCTTGGCACCGAGAACCACTTCGGAGCTCACAAAACGCTTGTAAAAGGCTATTCACAGCATGGCTCAATAGGACAGGAGCATTAAAATACAACACGTGCATAGGGAGATTAATTTTGCAACTGACCATATGGCGAGCCTAGCGTCATCCTCTTCGATCGGATTGCACAGAGTTTCGTCCCCTCCAGCAAAGACTAAGTACCTGGCTTGAA
>CACSLK010024787.1:374183-385856 GCA_902706635.1 Striga hermonthica
GAAATAAAAAACTGTAATAACAGTCAAATGCATCAATCACTTGTTTTCTTCAGTTCAACAAGCTGTCATTGACAAAAATCATGCTGACATGACTGTGCTATAAGCCCAGCAAACTTGCATGACTAAGAGTTAGAGCAACAAACATATTCAAGGAAAAAAAAAAAATCCTTTCCATCCTCCATCAGGGTACTTTTATAAGAACACTTCAGACCAACTTAACCAGTATAAAAACCTGCAATTTCTTCCAATCACCACTTGCACAATAGAGCTAGTCAACGATTACACATTAACATGAAGTTCCAATTCCAAATAAATAAATATTAAACCCACAAGATTGTGATCGTACTCCAACTTCAAGGAAAGTGGGAGAAAACAGTAAGTATAGAGGGGTTGTACCTTAACAGATACTTCAAGTGATTTTTGATAAAATTCATTTTTTGGTTCCTGCACCGGAAGAACGACCATTCACAAAACAACTTAAGCAAGAAAATAGGAACACATTAAAGAAAGATCCTCGTTTATTCGGTGTACCAATGCAAATGCTTGCTCAAAGTACTTGGCTGCCTTATCAAAGTGAACTTTAGCTTCATCAAAGTCGGGAATAAGAAATGCATTAGCTGTATATGCATTCCCAAGGCACCACAGAGCCTCGTGCTTTGCAGGATTAATAACAAGTGCCTCCTCTAGCTTGTCAATAGCATCTATAAAACATAACCAGCTAAATCTTTAATACTGACACCCAAAGTTTTAATTCACAGTACCAAAATATACAATCTTGAAACAATCATTCAATATGAAAATCAAGTCGAAACATCCTACCATTGCAGTCACATATCTATATTTCACCAAAACCCACAAAATTATTTTGCATTTTACAGATAAAAACCAGATTTTTAGGCATAAAGGCTATGGCTTGCACGAAAAACGGAAAGTACAAAAGAATAGTTATACTTGTGTCTCCTTACTCATCCTAAATCAGTAAACCTACCATAATCTTCATAAGCACGAAAATGCCTTCAAAATTCAACCAAAAACAACACACAATCCACAAGAAAAATAAAGGGCCAGAATAGTTAACTTGCCTTGAACCATCTTCTTCGAAACAGGAGGATCATTTTCAAACTGTGATAACTCGAGCAACACGCTGCCCCATCTTGTTAAATTCTGGCAAACAAAGATTAATATAAAGTTATAATCAAATCGAACACAAGTTAAGAGGAAAAAAGAAACTCAATCTTCGGTTAAAAGACAAATACGAACATCGGCGTCCAGAGGGTTTGTAGCATATGCATCTTCTGCGGTACTCCGAGCAATCTTATAGAAAGCGACACGTTGTTCAATATCGACCGACATATCCATTTTTCTGTCGACTGGTTTTCAGCTTCAATGGTTGTCGATTTAGGTTTTTCGTTTGGGCGACAAGATTTTTCTTCGGTAAGGGGGGTTTTTTCTCAATATATATACAAGTTCTCGAAAAGTTTGTGGGCTTTGAAATCGTAAGTTGAATGTTAACTGCATTTGGGTTTAATAGTTGTCTACAAAGCCCAACTTTGTCCAAGGCTCACTTCATGATCGTGGATCTATATTCTATAACTCATTGGGAGTATTTAATAGGGCAAAATTGTTAAACACTTCAAATTTATTTTTAAAATTTTTGTAATTTAGGGTTGGATTTTATATAATATATATTATATATATATATATCTATATTTGTAAATTGGATCATGATTCATGAACCTAACGATGAATGATGTGTGCTTTGATATTGTTTTGAATGAATTGTGGTACTAAATATCGGTCGATCTGGGTTAAGCTTGTTAAGCAATGATGACGTAAATTATAAGTTACTAACTTTGTACCACTGATATTCAAAGGACCAAGAAATTAAGTGCACGTCAACCACGATAAAGATGTCAGCTTCCAAGTCGATCTATGCCTATTGAGTCGATCTCATTCGAGGATTGTAGGCAGGTCAGACCACCAAAACTGTCTCCCCACACCGACCAAAGGAGTGACTTCCTTTAAGACGTTCTCGACTAAATAATACATATTGGTGTTAAAAGGTTGTCATCTTCAACCAGTTCGCACTGCCCAAACAGATCTGCCACTTAGCAATTTGCAAGGACATGTGTTGTCATGCATGTCGACAACCTTTAAGAGACCGCTATGTGTTCCACAAATAACACATTATATTGTCTTTTGCTTTTATAAATAGCTGACTCTCGGTGTTGCCAAGAGCATCGACAAATACATGGTTGTAATCCCATAAAAAAGGTGACAAATAACTCACATATCTCTAAAAATAACTAATACTCCCTCCTATTTTTTTAAATGTCATTCTAGCTTTTTCAAATATTTGCCAAATAAATGTCGTTTTGGATCTTTTGTACATATTTTTCTATTATTACCCTCATTTAGCCAATAAATACATTACGTCTTTTCATATTCACTCTTCAATTTTTCTCAAAACATCCATCTCTATCTTCATTAAATAAGGTTATTATTGACAAAAAAACTATTCTTAATTAGTGTGCAACTTCTCAAAATGACATATATTAAAAATAGGAGGTAGTAATAGGTTTTCAATATCTCTTTATTATTTTAAAATATTTTTCAATAAATCTTTGTAAAAAAAAAAAGAGTATGGGAACTGCCCAACCCAACCACTAATAGACTCCCCGATGTGGGCGCATCAATGAGTCGATCATCTTATTGTTCTATTTATTTTGTATTCTTTATTTTTATTATCGTCTTAAGATACCAGTTACCTTTAAATAAACACACTACCATTTCAATAGTAGCGTCGGCGAAAAACGGACGTCAACATGACTAGTACTTAAAGTAATAAAAAGTATAAACTACGAACTCTTGTACCATGTAACAACTAGAATTTCGACAGTCATATACGACAATTGTGGATCAGGAAAGAAATAGCAGCATGTTTAATAACTTTCATGGAGGTCTCAAATTCTATAGTTTGAGGCAATAGATATAAGGTATAAGCTAGTCAAATTTAGTATTTTAGGCAATAACACACTGGAGATTTCGAGTTTTACAAGTTGAGGAAAAGTGATTTTGTGTGTTTGTGTGTGTGTGTGTGTGTTTTTTTTTTCATTTTGTTTGCAAATTGTGGAAGTTGTAGTATTCAATTTATAAGTTCATACCTTATTTTATAAAATATAAAACGCCGTGTCTTAAAACAACCAGCGACTGACGGAGCACTTCCATCTTTTGACTCGCTATGCAAATACACACATGGTTTTGAAATAATACGTTTAGTGCGTAGTCTAAAAAGAAAGAATTTACCTAATGGACTGAAAAAAATATTGATACGAAGTTTTTACTTAAACCTTAACACTTCGTATGTTACCCCTTTTGCTCTGACCCAACTGTCTTCGATTTGAATATCCACAGTGCGTGACATCCTCTTATCTGTCAATGGCCATTGTTTTATACTACTTTCTATTTTTTTAAAATATCATTTTGGCTTTATTAATAATTAACTGAATAAATGACGTTTTTAATATTTTGTACATATTTTTCAATTATTACTTAACTAATAAATACACTACATTTTTTTTATATTCACTTTTCATCTTTTCTCAAAACATTTGTATTTAAATTGCAATTTACAATTCAAATAAATGTTGTGGTCCATTTGGCAATATAAGGTTATATAAGAGAAAAGAAGACAAAGTTTTTTTTCTAAAAAAAAAAAAAAAAGAAAAAGGAAAGATGTTCAAATTTTAAATTTGAGCACAAATTAGCTCGACGGTGGAAAGCTGTCGTGGGCTCACATTCGTAGGTAAGTTCACATTATTACGTTGTCGTTTTCTCAAAAATTAATAAATAAATTAAAAAGCTATTTGGTAATTTGGTAAATAAAGCAAAAGGTTAAGGGCATCCGTGGAATTAAAAATAATATAAATCGCGATAAGTCTGCCTATCATCGTCCTCTGCTGCATCTTCCGGTCACCAGCGGCGGATATAAAGGTGAGTGCTTCATTTCCTCTCTCTCATGCTTTAGCTTTGAGCTAGGAAACCCTAAATTTGGGTGGTCGGCCTGTTTGTAGCTTCAGACAAAATGTTCATTTGACAAATCGATTGAATGTGATTCACTAGTTTTATCAATTACGTTAAATGTTTCTGAACTTTTAGGTTTTCCGCTGATAATCGATTGATGCGTGTATGTTTGGTGAAAAAATGTTAAATTTTAGTGTGTTTGATGACGAATTTGCTGTCTTGTAGCTTAATCTGATGTTAATAATAGCCATTGTAGCTGCACGAGCTCGAATTTCGCTGTAGTTTGTTTTGCTTCAGTGATAGTGAACTCCGAAAAGCTGCTCTTGATTTCCAAGTATTTTGAAAATATTTGAATTTTGCCTTTGGATGATAGTTGATGTTGGGATACTTCTTAGTGTTTGTTGATTTTAATTTTTCTCGAAAGTGTAATCACCCAAATTAGCTGGTTTTTAGGGACGAATGCGATATGAAGTGAACGTTTTGGTTAACTTATTGCATATAGTGGAGTTTGAAACTTCATTCAAATCTTTCCAGTTTGTAGTGATTTTTATGGAATGTTATAGCATAAATGAATAATTGTATGCTTCTTGGATGCTGTCTGCCTCTGCCAAGTGTGAACTGGGATTATAAACTATGTAATGCTTTTATATTGGATTTTATTGACATTGTTCAAGTGGGAAACATACGATATACTTATTACATTGTCGTAGCAGTGATTTGTGGGTGAATTTCTTAACATGTCTGGTGGAATTTCTTATTACTAGGATGGTAATTACAATATATAAATACATATTAAAATAGGGTAATTTTTGCCCCCTTCATCATTTTGGAGATGGCAGTGTTCAAACTCTGTTGCAGACGTCACTGCGCCCATTTTATGAAACTATGGATGTATGTGTAGTTTAACTTCCTTTTTGCATGATGTGAATATTTATGTTCTTTAGATTTTCCTGTTGCGCCTGTAGCTTAATCTCCTTTGCACTTCATTATCTATGAAAAATCATTCTGTAATTTGCATGATGCTGGCTAATTGTTTTTCTTTCTTTTCTTCAACAAAATATCTAACAATACCACGGTTACTTGTTCTAAGGTTTCCATCATGGAGAGTCTTCACAGCTTCTGGCAGTTAGGCGATGAGCTTCGAGGACAGTCAAGAGTCTCGGAGGATCAAAAATGGTCTGTGGCTGCTTCAAAATTGGCTGAGCAGACCAGGTCAAAGCCCGAGCGCAAAAGCAATGTAGATCTCTCAAAGGGTTCTGCTGAATTTAAGCCCAAGGATAGTTTTGTATTTCAAGAAGACAACAGATTTGAAAATTTCAACTTCGGCATGTTAAACCTGGGGCCAAGGTTCAACGAAAATGTGACCAAAAGTTCGTTCGCGAATGGTATTTACAATATGAATGCTGTTTATCAGAACCCAAATGTTAGTACTCTGGGAAATATTCCTGGAAGCAAATATAACAATATCAACATCATGAAGGAGCCTAATGTTGTCAATACCAAAACTAACAAGGACGAGAGCTCAAATGCAAATAATGCCATCGATAAAAGGTTTAAGACCTTACCAGCGGCTGAGACACTCCCAAGGAATGAAGTTCTCGGTGGATATATCTTTGTGTGCAACAATGATACAATGCAGGAAGATTTGAAGAGACAACTGTTCGGTAATTATAAATATTTTTTCTCTTCTGATTAGGCTGTTTTTACATTTTACTACTCATGTTATTATAATTGCTTTAGTCCATGCCATTTTTCTCATTGGTGCCCATTCATATCCAGCTACTTTTGTTAGCTTGTGTGGGTGGGTCAAATCTGACAACTGCAAATAATTAAATTTATTGTGCTTCTGTTTGCCTAATATTTGTAATGTATATACTTCTGCGATTATTGATGCCTAACCACTGTCCATCATTTTGTAGGTTTGCCCCCAAGATACAGAGATTCAGTGAGGGCAATAACACCTGGTTTGCCTCTGTTTTTGTACAACTATACCACTCACCAGTTGCATGGCATCTTTGAGGTATGTTGGCAGTTTTATTTTTAATATTTTTGGTCAAATTTGGTATAGTTACTGTGTCTGCAAAAACGGGAATATGCAGCCGTTTTACAGTAACTGAGAGCCATATGCTATGATTGTCTGACAAAATGAGATTTGATGAACTTCCCAAAGACCAATTATTTGTTTCGGGGATGGTAGGAAAAATGCACTCCTTCTCGTGTTAAAGCTGAAAGGCTCTCAAAAATTTTATATATAAGAAATGCCATACTTCAACTACGACTAGTTCATCGTTCTTCATCATATGATGATCTTTGTCTTGACTAAGTGTTCTTTGTGCTCTTTACTTAAGTTGCTCTGCAAACTGTATGATTGACAGGCAACAACCTTTGGAGGCTCCAACATTGATCCTACTGCTTGGGAAGACAAAAAGTGCAAAGGCGAATCGAGGTTCCCTGCCCAGGTAAAATTATGTTTCTATACCTTCTAATATGAGTTTTAATAATTTTATGCTCTTACAAATTTGAATTATTTTCCGACAAATCTCGATTGTTGATCTTCAGTTTAACGTTGATCCCAACTAGGTAAGAATTCGTGTTAGGAAACTCTGCAAGGCTCTGGAAGAGGATGCATTTAGGCCTGTCTTGCATCACTATGATGGCCCTAAGTTCCGCCTTGAACTCTCAATTCCTGAGGTTCGTTCGAATCATAAATATAGTAGAACTTACCTTTCAAGTATTCTTATTGAGAGTTGCAATCGCTATATTCGAGAAAAGAAAAAAAAAAAAAGTATCCAAGTGGCTTCCAGCTTTTGGCTGAAAAATTATGTATAATAGTTTTTTATTGTTTTCAAACTGTGATACTACTTAAAGTAATCCACATATAAATCACGAACGTTTGAATCCCCTTCGGGTGCATGTGTTCCATATCTTTTTTTTTTTTTTTCCTGATACTGTTTTTGCCTTGACTTTCACAACTTTATTACCGACTAATTATCCTTTAGCTTTTACCACCGTCATTAGATAAATCTTTTGGCATCTGCTACAAAAGGCCGCGTTATTTTTGTTACTTAATTTTTCTTTCAAATACCCCTTGGTATTTATTAACTCGATCTATCATTGCAGACTTTAGACTTGCTTGATCTTTGCGATCAAGCTGGTTTGCTGGATACCGTTGCTGATATTAATCTCAGCCCTGCTTAATACATAAAAATTGTACTGTGTGCATCATGCTCGTCTAGCGTATATGGAGAAGTCGATTGTATTGCTTTTCAGAGATTTTCCGAGTTGCGCAAGCTTTGTTGAGAGGGAAAATCTGGTTATGTGCTTTAAGTTTTAGGGATTGGATTTTGTCCAGTGGCCTAATAAATGATGATGTAATGGTATCCTGTGAAGATGCAAACAACTCACTTTTAAAATACCCCTTGTGTGTAATTTATCTCTATGGACAACTTTGCATGTAAAATGGAGGCTTGGTCGATGAGAGCCTTTATCTGGTAATTACAGAATGTTTTTCTATGTTGGTACAATATATGGTTTCAGTCATCTCTCTCTCTCTCTCTCTCTCTCTCTCTCTCTCTCTCTCTCTCTCTCTCTCTCTCTCTCTCTCTCTATTTAGTCTCTTTCTTTTTGTTTTTTTCTTTTCTTTTTTCTTTCTGCAGTTAAATACGGCCATAAACCCTTTTGTGGCATCCCCCGAGCACGAATCATTTGTATCACCAATAAAAGTTGCAGGTCGTAATTGATCCTTATCGAGCTCTCTTGGTTTCTATATGCCTAAAGAGTTTGCCGAGACGCAATCCAACAGCGGCCTTACCTTGATAAACAAAGTAGTTCCAATTTGCAGGTTGATCGAGTAAATGATATGTTGATAACACAAGTCACCTAAAAGAAATGACTTAGTTACAAAACATCCTGATTTTTCTTCCATATTACAACACACATTTTACAACAAAATCTCATCCTGGCTTAGGGTTCAACCTGCCAAGCAAATTTCTCATTAATAAAAAAAAGTCATTTCGCATTCAAGTCCATCAAGTGTCTCCTCCAACAAGACTCCATCCTGCTTTTTTCCTCAAACTCCCTTCTCTCATTCCTTTTCTCCTTCCCATTACATCCTCCCATCTTCCGGCTTCTGCATACATATTCGACAAGACAACATAAACCCCGTGATTCTCGTGATCCAAATCAAGAATCTCCTCAACCACACGCTCGGCAACTTCGATCTCTCCAAACTCCTTGCAAGCACTCAATAAAGCCCCCCAAATCGCCACATCCGGTTTCCAAGGCATTTTCCTTATCAAATACTCGGCATCCAAAATCCTCCCCACTCGGCCTAGCAAATCCACCATGCACCCGTAATGCTTTATATTCGGCTCGACCCCATAAACCCTTCTCATCGAGTAAAAAACATCACTACCGTAATCGAACAATCCCGCATGGCAACATGCGGATAAAACTCCAAGAAGCGTGATCTCGTTCGGCTTCATTTTCTCCCTCTCCAGCATTTCGAAAAAACGGATAGCCTCGAACGCATGGCCATGAACAGCAAGCCCCCAAATCAAAGAATTCCAAGTCGCGACATTTTTCTCCCTCATTTGATCGAAACAAATCATTGCTTTGTCCAAAGCTCCGTTTTTCGCGTACATGTTCACCAACGCAGTCCCTAGAATCACGCCTAATTCCATCCTTTTTTCCTTCATATACGCGTGAATTTGCTCACCCAAATCCAAACAAGCCGATTGAGCACAAGCCGACAAGACAGAGGAAAAAACAACTCCATTCGGCTCGAAACCGTTTGAAATCATTTCGTCGAACAGCAAAATCGACTCCTTGGATTTGTTATTCTGTGCGTAGCCGCATATCATCGTGGTCCAGATACTCAAGTTTCTCTCACACATTTCATCAAACACCTTGCGGGCTTCTCGAAGCCCACTCGACACAGAGTAGCACCTCACGAGCCCATTGGCCACGTGCAAGTTCTGGCCCAGCCCGAACTTCAGCAAGTGCACGTGAACCTGCGCGCAGCACGTGATCGACTGTATGTGCGAACACGCCTTGAGGACGAAAGGGAACGTGTGGGTCCCGGGAGAGACGCCACCGCCGCACCTTCGCATTTGGGCGTAGAGAAGGAAACCGGCGACGGGGTTCGAGCTGGCGGCGTGCGCCCTGATCACGGTGTTCCACATGAATAGATTCGGCAAAGGGACGCTGTGGAGGAGCCTGAGGGCGTGGCGGAGGTCGCCGGAAGGGGAGAGGGCGCAGAAGTTGAGCAAGCGGCTGGCGGCGTAGACGTCGTGGATGCGGGCGGTGACGATCATTTGGGCGTGGATTTGCTTGATCTGGTTCATTGATTTGCATCGGTCCGCCATGAGAGATAGTGAGGCTCTCTCCGCCGGTGGCGATGATGGCGGCGGCCATGGTGGTTGCCGGTGAGATAATGCGGTTATGTTACGGCGGTGGGCCAGAGGGGATTTCACGATAAAAGGCCTTCGCATTGGGGTCGTATGCTGTTTGAAAGGAAAAAGGTTCCAAAACCCAAATAATATGTATTAGGCCCAGTAGGGCCCACTTGGTTTTTGCTAGATGTGGTAAGGAGAAATTTCAGGCCTTTATCAAGCCCCACATGATTTTTGAATCATTCGTAAATTTTAACATTTTAATATTTTATAATATCAAAGGTCAAAATTTATCACAAGCTTAGAGCCAATTTAATTATATTGGAATAATCTTAAGCAAATGTTTAGTGCTACACTCGTGTTGCAATCTGACTCCTAATTCCATCATATTTTACGCTTACAAAATTACAATCTACTCGCACATGAATTATAGGGGTTTGGGATGTGTAATTATATAGTAAACACGTCACAACTCACAACGACAAATTCGATTTTCTTTAGAGAAAAGACTACAGTCCCGTCACAGAATGGTTTCATGAGAGATTTTAGCCTTTAAATATATATGGCTAAAATTCCTCACGGAACCATTTTGTGACAGGACTGTAGTCTTTTCTCTTAGTTTAGTAAAAAACAACCAAAGTCTTTTCTAGTTAAATTAGTTTTTCCAATGGAACGCTCATTCACATGACAAGACGCACAAATTACAAATGCCAAAGAGTATTAAAAACAAAGCAAAAACTCAATTTGCAACATGCTAACCTCACATAACAAAGCAGGCAGAAAATACAAAGACCAAAAAGTTTAAACAGATCCTCAATGGCTAACCTCACGCAGGTGAGGAAAACTAACTGCACAACTCTATCAACACCCGACTGAGTTGAGTGATTGTTACAACGATAAGCTCCCAAATTGCTCGTTCCACTTTTCGTACGTGCCGAGTTCACTGAGTGAGACAGAAGGCCTCACCTCTTGTAATGCTAGCTCAAAGTCCTGAACACCAAAATTATCCAACTAAGGAAAAAAAAAAAAATGCTACGAAATCAAGAATTTACTGCTGCAGTGCAGTCCATAACTCAGTTACCTGAAGAT
The DNA here is from genome assembly GCA_902706635.1 of Striga hermonthica. NCBI lineage: Eukaryota > Viridiplantae > Streptophyta > Magnoliopsida > Lamiales > Orobanchaceae > Striga > Striga hermonthica. Next base: position 384,689 of record CACSLK010024787.1, read on the forward strand.
TTACTGCCCTCATATCCTCCTTCTGCAGCTTAGTTATCTCAATACCCTGTTTCAGAGCCTCTCTCAGTGGGCCCATTGAAGCATCTTTGACCAAATTCTTCATATCAGATCCCGAGTATCCTAAAGAAGAACCAAAATTAAGAGTTTAAATTGCAGGGAAAATGAAATGGTTATTCAGTGATTAATTCTTTTAGAGCAGCTAACTTACCTTCAGTTAATTTGCATATAGTATCGGTATCTCCATTCGAAAGGTTAAACAATCCATCTTTCGCCAGCAGGTTCTTTATGATCCAAGCTCTTGCTTCTGCACATATAAATACAAATTGCTGATGATAAAGCAAACAGATTTTTCATTCGCTTAAAATTATTTATGATTATTCTAACATGGACCTGAAGTGGGAAGTGGAATGTACAGTCTCTTTGTGAGTCGTCGCCTTGCGGCCTCGTCAAGTTCTTGAGGCCTATTAGTTGCACCTGTTACAAGGAGACACTGAGGTATATTCATATTCAAACAATCAAGCACGACATAATGCACTTTGCAAACATAAAAATTTGTGTGGCATTGTGTGCAAAATCGAATTCCTTATTGTTGCGATTGCATTGATTTTACTCGGATCAAAAGAAAGTAATGCAAACTCTCGAGAAATAAACGAAAAATGGATGCAAACATCTAAATCTGTGTGGCGTTGTGTGCAAAATCGAATTCCTTATTGTTGTGATTGCCTTGATATTACTTGGACCATAAGAAAGTAATGCAAACTCTCGAAAAATAAACGAAAAATAGATTTATGCTGCACCGTGTTTAGCTCGAGAAATTTGCAATAACCAGTTGAAAAACAACCTATTAGTAGAATCTGCTCTGCCCCGCTGTCAAAGCCTTCCATTTCAATGAGGAATTGTGTCTTTAATCGTCGACTAGATTCATGTTCACCTTCCGATTTCCGCTGCAATAACATTAAATTGATCATTTTTGTTTTTTGCATTTCCAAGAGGAATAAGTAAATAAAGTAAGCTATCCGAGGAATCTGGGTATTGTAGCAGCATAAATAGATGAGCATGCGTTTATTGAATATTGGTAGTTACGGTTTTTATTAGTGTACTGCTGTAACCAAAGGTGAGAGATTAAAAAACCAAACGATGGGCATGCTAAATACAAATATATATATAT